>BQNB010023882.1:0-57283 GCA_026074375.1 Tanacetum coccineum | reverse complement strand
AAGGGGCATTCTTTCCAAAAATCAAAGATTTTTAACAAACATCCCCCTTTCCCTCTCGTCACTGTAACACACATACACACTCAACACTTAAACCTTTTCCCTCCTCACCCTCAAAATCGTCATTCTCATAAACACTCAAACCAGATCATTTCAAGCTATAAGGTAAACAAACATGTTCTCCACACCATAAATATCATATCCTCTAAAGGAATTAGATTCCCTATAAATTCATCTAGGGTTTGTCAAATTCAAAAGTGTGTGAAAATTTAAATTGTTTGAGGGGTTTTGATCCTTATGGGATGTAGTTGACTCGCTTGAAACAGTTTTTAATTAGAACAACATATGTTTGTGTTTCTATTGATTATTGTGTGCGAAAATTAGGGTTTTAGAGAAAGACTTAATAAATGTGATGGGTTAGTGTTTAGTTAGTACCTATAACCTTTCTTGTTTACATTTAAGTTAGAAAAACTAATGCTTGTATGTAAAGATTGTGTGTTTGACTTAAACGAGTGATACTTTACTCGTTCTTGGCTATAAATGAAAATTTTGTAGATGATTTGTGTTATACTTTGTTATCCCACTAGTTTAATCCATTACACAACTATAATCTATACCAAGATGCTAGAAAATAAGATGGAATCTTAGAGAGAGAAAGTAGAGAGAGAAACAAGAAGATTAGATAGAAAATGGAGAGTTACAAAAGATAGAAAAGTAACCAACTCCCTTCACAAAGTGTGGTGAAGGGAATAGACGGCGATTTATACATCACCTCTAGACGGCGATTTATACATCACCTCTAGACGGCGATTTATACATCACCTCTAGACGCGACAAACATATATACGTCACCATCTATACGCCATATATACCAAGTTCTAGGACGCGATTACAACATTGACCTTAAGAACTCGATGTAAACATAAGATAAAATTGATATTTTCCTAAATATTTTAACTTGAAAACTCATTTTAGGTTAAATCCTTTCTATAACATTCTGACACAAGTCATTAGCTACACATCTGATCATGTTGACCAATTTCAGTCAGTTCTGGACCTTCCAGTTAATATCATTCATT
This sequence comes from Tanacetum coccineum, assembly GCA_026074375.1. Lineage (NCBI taxonomy): Eukaryota > Viridiplantae > Streptophyta > Magnoliopsida > Asterales > Asteraceae > Tanacetum > Tanacetum coccineum. The sequence goes on along the minus strand of BQNB010023882.1, from coordinate 56,207 downwards.
CCTATAATTTAATTGAATTCCTGATAATGTTTGATTAAGATCTGCAAGTTAAAATGTCTATGGACTTGCTTGCATATGAACTTATGGAACATTCTTATCAGGAAAAACCTACATCCAGTAGTACACTCACCACAAGTCCTACTCGCAATATCTACTTGCTCAGCAAAAAGCTCCTGAAGAAAGACTAAAGATTGAAAGGTGCAATGCACAAATTGAGTTAGCAGCCACTATAGAGAAGAAACATATCAAGTTCACATTAAATCCCTTAAATATCTCTGCTATCATGCATTCCGATCACTACTGAAGTTCTGAAATCTACAATGCAACAATTTTGGAATACCATCAAAAAGATCAGAAATACATATGCATACAACTTTAAGCTGGATAAGAAGAAATGTCGAGTTGATACTGAAGTATTTCGTGAAATTCTCCAGATCTGTCCAAATCTTCCCAACCAAGAATTTGTGGAACTTCCTTCAGATTAAGAATTGCTTTCATTTATCAAGGAACTTGGTTATTCTGGAAAGCGTGATATGATATCTGCAATCCATACTGATTAATTGCACCACGAAGCCTGAAGAACATTTATTGTTATCATTAACAGGTGCATCTTTGGGAAAACAACAGGACTTGATAGCTTAAGGAATCACAAAGCTACAAACATTGTAGGCAAAGTCTTACAACTAAGAGAAGTTGATTATGCTATGCTCTGCTCTGGGAAGATTTTATGTATCAACTGACAATAGAAAAATAAGTACATCATGAAAGGAGCACATGCCCTATCCCAAGATTCACTAAAGTCATTCCTCAATCCATTTCAACTCATAAAGATAAAACAATCTTCATGAGGAACAGAATTAATCTTCAACAACCATTCGTGATGATAGTTTTTGGTACTTTGAAGTATGTATCCAAAAATTTGAAGATTCAAAGATTCTCATAAGTATGGTGCACTGATTCCTGATGGAATGATTAATAAAGACATCAAAGACTCTAAAGCTTACAAGAATTATTATAACTTTGCTATTGGAAAGATTGCTCCAAAGAAAGCAAGGAAATTAAGAAGATTGCTTCACCCTTAAAACAATTAACTCCTGTCTCAGAAGAAGAACCCACAAAGAAGTCAAAGAGAATCAAGAGACCTGCCAAGAAGTCTACTACTATGCCTACAACAGGTGATGAGATACTCCTGGTATGTCTGTATCGAAGAAGAAAGCACCTGCTAAGGCTGATAAAAGCAAAGGCATTGAGTTACTTTCAGATGCAGCACTACTTGTAGATGCTCAACTAAAGAAAGCTCTCAAGAAAATTAGGTAAGAAACTCACAAGCTTTAAGCTAGTGGCTCAAGTGAAGGAGCTGATTTTGAATCAGAGGTTCCTGATGAGTCAAAAGCTAAACCTTCTGACACAAGTGAAGGAACTGGTGTGAAACCAAGGGTTCCTAATGTGTCAAAAGCAGCCTCTTCTGATAGTGATGAATGACAATCTTGGTGGAAATTATGAAAATGAAACTATGATGTCAATGATGATGTCCCAATATGATTGTCAAAGAAGTTGTCAAAGGATGTGACTACGAAGTTGGGAGGGGAGAGGTGGGGACGAATGTATAAAGTAGTGGAGATTGCAGAGAGTGGAAATGATGATGATGATGGTAATATCAGATGATAGTTTGAAAGGGACTTATTGTAGCAAAGAGATGATAAGTGACAATCAGTGCTGTATCTTGATATCCTCTGAAAGATTATGAAGAAGAAGAACATGATAAAGAGTATGTTCATTCTCCAGAGAACTCTGAATCTGATGATGATCAAGAAAACATGGATGAAGAAGAATATGATGATCGGTATAAGGATGTGGACATGAAATCGTTGAGTGGCAGAGCAAGAAAAGGAAGGTAAAGGTGATGCAGAGATGACTGAGGTTGATCCGAATATTTATTAAGAAAAGCCATTTAAGCAAGTCGTAGAAAATGCACATGTGACACTCACTGCTTTACAGAAGACTGATGATTCAAAGCAAAGCTCTTTTGTGTCTTCAGACTTTGCCAATCAAATTCTTATCTTGGAAAAAGCACCACCTTCTGACCATGAAGTAGCTTCATTAATGAATATCAAGATGAGTCACTAAGTACCAAGTACTCAGATATCCTCTCCTGTTACAGAACCTGCAACGGTCATTCCTGATTCTTCTACTATTGCTTTAACAACCGTTCCTCCAACAATATCAATAATCTCTCCTCTTCCACAACTGGCGACACTAACTACCGCTTCAACTACAACCTCAATTCCTGCACTTCCTAATTTTTATTCCCTGTTTGGATTTGATCAAAGAGTTTCTACCTTGGAAAAGGAGTTGTCTTAATTCAAACTAGCTGACCATTCTGCATAACTCCTCGAATCTGTCAAATCTTAAGTTCCAACAATAGTGGATGACCTTCTCAGTACAAGAATTGGATATGCTACTCGAACAGCTCTCCGGTCATACACTCAGGAATTTGAAAAGAAAGCTCAAGAAGAGAGGAAGTTATACATAGATGTTGTTGAGAAATCAGTGAAAGACATTATAAAGGATGAAGTCAGAAGTCAACTCCCTCAGATCCTACCTAAGGAAGTATTAGACTTTTCCACTCCTGTGATCTAGAGTACTATTACGAAGTCACTTGAGAATGTCTTCTTGGCTGAATCCTTTTCTCAACCTAAGTCTACATATGAGGCAGAAGAGTCACTTACAGAGTTTGAATTGAAGAAGATTCTTCTCGACAAAATGCAGAGAAGTGAATCATATAAAACTGCTCTTAAACATAAAGAACTCTATGAAAGACTGATCAAATCTTATAATCTTGACAAGGATCTCTTCTCATCATATGGAAAAGCTTATTCCTTAAAGAGAGACCATGAAGGTGAAGACAAAGATAGAGACCCTCCAGCTGGATCAAACCAAAGGTTAAAGAAAAGGAAGACGAGCAAGGACGTTGAACGTCAAACGGGCTCTAAATCAAAGGATTCTACATCTAGTTCATCCAAAGGCACAAAGCCTCAACCTAAATCATCTGGTAAGTCTACGCAAGCAGAGGAACCAGTGTTTGAAGCTGCAGACACTAAGATGCAACATGATCAAGGGAGTGAGTTTAGTCATACAGTTGATCAACCCGATGTTGAAGCTGCTCCTAAAAATGACTGGTTCAAGAAACCTGAGAGACCTCCAACTCCTGATCGTGCTTGGAATGATGGAAACTCTATTGACTTTAGACCGCCTCCGAAATAGATCAGCAACATTTCCAAAGCAAGACAACCTCCTCGCACGTTCGACGAGCTAATGAGCACTCCTATCGACTTCTCTGCGTATGTCATGAACCATCTTCAGATCGATAATCTGACTCAAGAGATTCTGGTAGGACCTGCTTTCAACCTTCTCAAAGGCTCATGCAAAATCTTTGTTGAACTTGATTATCATTTTGAAGAATGCTATAAAGCTATAACTGGTCGACTTGATTAGACCAACCCTGAAGGCCATGAATATCCATTTGATCTTAGCCAGCCGCTGCTGTTGATTGAAGTTCAAGGTCATCAAGTAGTTCATGCTGACTACTTTTTCAACAACGACCTCGAATATCTGAAAGGTGGAAGTTCTAGCATGAAATACACAACTTCCACAACAAAAACCAAGGCTGCTAAATATAATAATATTGAAGGCATCGAAGACATGGTTCTGACATTATGGAGTCCAGTGAAGGAAGCTTATGACCAATATGCTATGTGGGGTATCTCATACTGGGGTCCTAAACGACATACGTTTTATAGCTATGCAAGCAACAGGAAATCCTCATATGATGTGTACTCTAGAAGAAGAATCATTGCAGTGACCCATGTTAAAGTTATGAAGTGGTATGATTACGAGTATCTAGAGGAGATTATTGTTCGAATAGGTGATCAAAAGTTAAAGTTCATGGAAGGCGACTTCCCAAGACTTAATCTGTGTGATATTGAAGACTTGCTACTTCTCTTGGTTCAAAAGAAACTCTCCAACCTAGAGAAAGATGTCATCTATGACCTGAATGTGGCATTGCGGATGTTCACCAGACGCGTTGTCATTCTTAATCGGGTAGAAGACCTTCAACTGGGAGTCGAAAGCTACCAGAAGAAGCTTAATCTCACCAAGCCTAAGACCTTCAGATCTGACATCTCCAATATGACCCCATATACTGCATACAATAACCCTCAAGGAATCATATATCAAGAAAAGTACAAGAGAAATAGGTTGATGTGTTTGGATGAACTCTACAAGTTTTGTGACGGGACGCTCACATCTGTCAGAACTGTGCTTCATGATATTGCTTATAACCTGAGGATGGAGTACCTACTGAAGAGAAAATGGAGTAACTTGGACAGGAAAAGGTCCCGCATCATGATCAAGGTGATCGATGAGCAACTATTTGAGAGGAGGTTGATGAGGAATTTGGAAAAGTTCATTAGTGGCAGAGAATACAGAGAAGACTTTAGACTGCTTAAACGAACCATATGACTTTGTCATATGTTGTCCTATCTCATTACAGGTCATTCTCTCGTATATAATAAATCTTGTGAATATGTGAATAAGTAGTGTAGACTATTATTAGGTAAATATCGTGTTGAGTTTGAATTTATCATTTAATTTCTTAGTAATTCAAAAAAATTTCAAATTTAACGTACTCTTACACCATTTATTAACTACCCTCAAAAATTAAGGGCGGGGCCATTAAAATGTTCCTAATACGAATTGATTAATAATTCGGTAACAATTTTTCTCCCCGAATGCATATATAGTTAAATCCAAATTAATATCCAAAATTTTTAATAGATTTATCATTTTTAATAAGGGTGAGATAATGTGATTAATATATTATGTATAGGATGTGTTTCTATGGGAATTCAAGTTCGAGCTTCAATATTCATGTACTAAAGACATTTTTGAATTATCGATGCACATGTTGAGGGGAGCAGCATTTTTAGAAATAGTTATAACTTTAAGTTACTAAAGGTTGATATTTATATCTTCTAAAGTACGCTGATTGATGTTTTTTAATATGGTTTTAAAGGCTCTGAGGAACCAATACAAAAGGACTGACCATGTATTTAATTACTAGGGAGTTATAAGGGTGGTTAAGATTAGGTTTTCGTCCTTCCACGAGCCAACTAGAACTAGAGGATCTACCATAGGACATTCTAAAATCAGTTAGAATATAAGTCCTGAACGGTATGAATAATAAAAAAGGGAGTTAGTGTAGAATAAGGGAAGAGTGCCTACTGAGTGGAGCTATACTGGATCAATCCCACAAGGTATAGTCTATGAAGTTTCGGTAAGAACTAAAGGGTTTAAAGAATCAAAAAGATATGTAAGGATAAGGGTGAAAAGAAAGGTAAAAGCCCTTCATACACCTAGGCATCATTACCGGTGTCAATACTATAAACTTTCAGGAACCACTATAGCTGTTGTTGGTATTAAAGATAGTCATTGACCTTAGTGACGCTAATGCACAACCCTCTAGCCACTCAGGCATCTCAACAGACCTATTGTTTCATTCTCTGGAGATTACAACCACATTTCTATCACTTTCTCACTTCGAGTTAGTTGGTATTAAAAAGGTGGCAGTCTGCTCCAGCCTCTGATTACTAAAACTAAAAGTGCACTATTGAGTCTAGATCCAAGAGATCATCCATAAATGAAAACAAGTAATAACTTAAGAGTCCTACGCATTATCCTTGTGATCTTTCCAGAACATTAAAGTGATACGAAAGTAATCACAATGACAATGGAAATCCTCTGCTTGTGCCACATCAAACAATGCTATTGGTAGTGTCGACTTGTGCGATTATATATGATCTAGCTTATGAAAATGAATAAGAAACAATGGTACGATTCTACATGAATCAAACTTGTTTCAGTATATGAATTGAGGATTAATGAATTTTGAAATGTTTAAAACTCTTGATGTGTCACAAAAACACTTTAGCAAGTGACACGTCGATTGATTTTTTCAAATCAATTTTTATTTCAATCGGTGAGATAGTAACTCGCTGGTTCACTCTTACCATGTTGTCTGCTTTGAGACGTCCCGGTAATGAGAACATGCTGAGTATGATGAATCTAATACATATGTGTTAGAAAGATTCAATACTTCAGCTGGAAATCCTGTCAAGGAGATTCTTCTTAAATTTGATCTTCCTAATCTACAGAGTCGATTCCTCTGCATGATTTAAAGGATTACTCCAACCAAACTCGGGCAATGGACAACAAAGCAATATCGATCTCCCCTCCTCCCCCAGCTTTATTGCTATTCTGTATTTATTTCAAGAAATATATAAAGATTGACCGTGAATGGTTACTGGGTTCCAGCAGATCACTAGATTCAATAGCCTCATGCTTACTCGATTAAATTTCAAAAGACATTATGACAAGCTACAAGTACATGTGTCAACGACTTCCGCTATCTGATACGTACGTCATTCTTGAATGCGACGATGTGTCTAAAAGTTTATAAAGAACTTTAAGAACAAAAATGCTTCATCTAAAGCTTTTTTTTAAGTTTACAAAACAAGGAAAAGTCTGAGCCATGTTGGTCGAAAGGTCACAAGTCCACAAGATGGCAAAAGATCACAAGTTGATAATAAGAGATTATGCTTGGTTGATGATCTTAAGAAACTAAAGATCATATTCAAGTCAAGTTAAAGAATCAAGCCTAAAAGCCTTAAAGGTCAAGATCACTACATCATCGTTACAAATGAAGTGTAAAGTAATCAAGTCTACGAGCACCAGAATCTAAAGACAAAGATAATAATGCTAGGTTTAATTTTTCTTTGTTAAATTGGAGTGACGTCCTTTAGGAGAGATTGATTTAGGATTTCAGAAAAAATAGTTTCGGTCATTCCATTTTTCGTTTAGATAGCTCGTTTAGCATGTTTGAAGCTAATTAGTCTAGTAGGCCCCTCAAAGTCATAATGAACCCACTAAGGGTCCATATGGCCAGCCACTCTAGAGTATATATACCTTTCTCCACACCTTGGAGAGGGTTGGTTGTTCATTTCTTCATTTTTTCTCTAATCTAATATTTCCTTATTCCTTTATCTCTCTAGAAGTGTTCATCCCTCCTTTATCTCTCTAGTTATTTATTCATTTGTGTATGAGATTAGATATACCAATATTCTACACTCTTCAATTCCAATGGTAAAAAATTAAAAAATATATAAAAAATAAAAAAACCCCTCTTTTTACTAGAAATAAACCCCCAAATTTATCACGTTAAAACATAAGTTCTTTTTTATATACCCTTTACCAAATATCATAATGGCGTGTTCGTTTTCACATAACGTTGATGAAATCAAAGCTATGATTCAGAAACAAATTGAGGAGGATAAAGTTCGCCAGCTATCAATTATGAACTTAGTCGTCGAATAAGATAATGCAATCATGGCTAAAGATGATATGCGAAAAGCATACGAGGAATGCAATGACATTCCACAAGAGAAACGTGCTTTTATTGTCACTTTTTTGAAAAAAAAGAATCTAATAAAGATTACGAGATAGATAATGCTTTGTTTAAAAAGGTGGCAAAATTAGAAAAAATAAATCAATGATAAAGTTGTTTGGATGAATGTAAAAAACAATTAGGCGAACCATTGTGTTTAAATTTTCGTATTGTTTTTTAAATTCCTTATTGTTTTTTAAATTCCTTATTGTGTTTAAAGTTTCGTATTATAATTTTTATTTCTATTTAAATTATTGAATTTCATATTGTGTTTAAATTTTCGTATTGTAACGGATAGTTTTCCGTCAATAATAGGTTTTTCAATTTATATTAAAACACACACATTTTATTCAAATAAAAATAAAATTACAGTCTATAAAAAGAAATATGACATTCAAACAAAAATTCAATACATAAAAGAAAATACGACATTCGAATAAACATACAGATTACGCTACAAAAACATCTTTTATTTGTTTTCTTGGTGCATCTAACGGATTTTGTAACTGATAGTGTTATTTTGTATTTTTTTTTGCACACTCTTTCACAACTTGTGTTCAAGCTTAAGATATTTTTCACGGATGCGTCCTACAATTTTTTTTATCACTACACTTCTTTCTTGCGGAATGTCCTTGCATTCCGCATATTGTTCTTTCAAATCTTGTTTTGCATGGTATGCTTTGTTAAACAGCTTGGTTACGGCGATGATAGCTTGCTGACGAGCGACATCGTCTATATCGCATTGTTTCTGATCATACTCTTTGATTTCTTTGACGGTGTGTGGGGGAGAACAAGCCATGTTTCGAAAATGTATGTGAAAGTTGTGTGTAAAATTTAGGTGAAAATGTATGTGAAAGTTGGGTATTTATAAGTGAAAATTATTGGTTCTAATATATTTAAATTAATGAAATTTAATTTATTTAAAAATGGAAAAAAGTAAAATTATAGGTGAATGGGGCCCAAATGGCATTAGAAATGACATGTTACTAGTGAAGGGGTATTTTGGATGTGAATGTTAAAATGACGTGGCGTTAAGATGGCAAAAAATTAAGTTTTGGCATGCCATTGTTATGCCATCACACCTTATGCTTTTAATTTAAAAAGTATGCATTAATTGATTTAGGAACTAACCATCTGGGCTAGCTCAGATGGCCACAAGGGGTAACCTTGGGGAGGTTGTTACCACATGCAAGAGGTCTTGTGTTCAAGCCTCGCCGTGGGGGTTTTTCCTTCAGGAGCGAAAAAGGAGTGGGGTTTATGCGAAGATTCGAGTCTTGCATACTGCCCAATTTGATGTCACTGTGAGCTTGAATCACTAACAACTAACTTGCCGTTCTAAACAAATTGATTTAGGAATCACATTTCGATTTAAAAAATAGGATTGGTTATTGATACCTCCTTAAATTGCAAATAATACCTCTATAAGTTTTTGTTATTATTACTTTTTTTTACTTTTATAATGCGTAGAAGGTTGTCAGAGATTGAAAAAAAACATTACAAATCATTGCTATGGGATACATCTTCTAAGATGTAAACAATCAACTTCACAAGATTCAAATGATCTAGTGTAACACTTCGTAAATTTCGGGTCAATATTTTAATCCATATCTTATTATTTATTTTACTTTCGAGTAAAATGTTACTTTTAACAGTTTTATAGAAGTGTTACCGCGCGTTGTCATAAATTTTTATGAAGCGTGAATCGTCTTTAGTATTTTTATCTGTCCTCGTGTCCTACGTAGTTCAATAATTCCCATATTATACCCCTAGGATTTCAAAATTTTATTTTAGTAAATTTTGCTTTATTCCGCGTCCTTGTCAAACTTTGCTAAAAACCGCACTTTGAGCCTGATGTGTCGTTGTGTGTGGGTATTTTATGTATCAAGTTTTACTATTTATTTTATGCCAACTATACCTAAAAACAACACTTTCACGGGCAGTGTACCCGATCAGATGTAGCTTCATTGGTAAGTAAGGTGTCAATCACTAAGAGCGAGAGCGTTAATCCTTGATTATCAGTTTTTTAATTATCTATGTTTAGTACTAAATTAATCTAATTTAGGTTAAACCTAAGCTAATGATAAAGGGGGTTTCATGAGAGACTGGCACAGCTTTGGTGTCTAATCTAAGGTTTTGATGATAATTAACACACACAAGTTGATAGACAACAGATAAAGAAGCGGTCAAGCCTTATGTAAGGTAAACAATACTAGCCATGTTTAATCAAATAGAATGTTGGTTTGTTTATTTAGTGCAATGAATGACTTATCTTGAGGGTTATATCATTCTTAAGACTTAGGCGGTACTTCTTCCTAAGACCTAGAGCACGTTTGGAATTTGTCACAATTTATGAATTGCGAAAGTATTTTATTTGATGATTATAATTTACCTTCGGTGATTAAATGTCAATATTTGTGATCCTATGATTCTAGATATATAAATTGCAATATGGAGAGCTATCCCAGACTCTTAGCCTACGCCCACACAACACCGAAGTTGCAGCGCATTAAATATGTAGGACTAGACCCAGTTGAATGATAGGTCGCATACTTAAGCATGTAAACAAGTATAAATTGATAAACATAATCAACAAGCAACGTTAAATTAAGCATTCGATATAAACAAACCAAACATTATATTATCATAAACATGGCTAATACCTAAAGATATTAGCCGATAGTCATTGTAACAATACCTGAAATCATAGATGAATGATTAAACATAATGCTAACCGAACGCGTATAGTGGAGTGTAGAAATTACAAGAGTTTTCTTATGGATTGGAACATTTTGCAGGACCTTCTTGGCTTCTTTGATCTTTTGAAAATCATACTTGGTGGTTAAAAGCATGTCTACAACTAAGTTTATGGTTTTATATTTATAGAGTCTGGAAAAAGGGTCAATACGTCGTATCGGGCGATGTGGGATATGATGTATTAAGGATTTCTTAGAGTAAGGACCACGTTCAATATCTTTCAGAATATTCATATACTTGATCTAGGATACGGCTTATAGATTCTTCAGGATACGGCTTATAGCTCTTTAATTCTTCGTGGTTTCTTGTGAAGTGCATGCACAGATACGCCGTATCTTCCTTGATGGATACGGAGTATAGTCAGTTAGAATAGTATTCTTTAGATTTCTTCGTTTAAGCTCCATATTGCGTGCCTTTTAGATAATCTTCCCAAAGTACTCCATAATTACTGCAAATCTCAAATATAAACGATTAAGTATCGATTCATGCAATAATTGTATAAAATGGGTAAGAAACATGGGATAAATGATGCTATAAAAGTGAAGTTATTTGATGTCATCAAATATCCCCCCACTTGAATCCTACTTGTCCTCAAGTAGCCTTTAGAAATTTATGAAAATGTATCCTAACTATAGTTAAGGATTTTTCCTTTAAGCATTTATTCGTTTAATTACTAGCACACAACCAAACACCTCATGAAATAGGAAGATGAAATCGCTCAAATCACACGACTAATCTATGTGGTAACATGTAACTAATTCGCTCAATTTCTCAGTCGTGACGAGTATTTTATCATAGGCTTGGCAAGGATAAACATCTCCACCACTAAAGCTAAGGATTAACAAGTTTATAAAAGTAAATTGGGTTTTTAAAAGGCTTTAAGGGTTTGATCACTCTTTCTAGTCTCTACTGATACCAATATTCCAGAAAAGGTAACAAAGGCCATACATACACACCCATAACGATAGGATAGACACATATGACTGTATTTAAACCTTAACTCAAATAAGCTAAAGAGTAGGACTAGTAGTCATTACCAAAAGTCAAAAACCAGTAAGGGCGACAAACCACATATACACATCCATAACAATAGAATAGACATACATGATTGCATTCAATTCCCCCACTTGAGTAAAACCAAGGGTTAGGACAAAAATTGATATAGGGTATGGATCTTCTAATCTTTTACCAAAAGTAATAAACCAACAAGGCGGACAAAATCACACATACATGTCTGTAACGATAGAATAAACACATGTGATTGCTCGCATCCTCATTCGAGTAAGACCTAAGGATAGAGATTAGAAAAGGAGATAATTGTTGTTAAATAAAAAATTTACAAAACAAATAGACTAAGTCCAAAAAATAAGGTACAAGTTGCTAGATACTTTCCCAACCGTTTCTATGATAAAGACACGGAAATATATACACAACCTTCTCGATCATAGATAAATGAAAACAACACTAAGTTGGCGTTCCATAACGGTCAACTTCCCAATCATCCATACTATACATACTTTTATAAAATCAAGTGGCGATATCTACCAGTTTATATAAAACTTTACATCGTTGATATATAATATGTATCAATGAATAATCGATCCTTCAAATAATACCATCGGTTTAAGATTTAACGAACCGACTATCTTCAAACTTCCTCTTTTTTGGTGTAATTTTCTAATTTTTTTCTTTTTTTTAACAATACTACACTAAGAATCTCGGTGTAATTTCACCATCTTCACGATCATAATAGATCTGGATAATTTCTTCCATAATTCTTCGTTCTTCGGATGTACCAATAATTGTGATGGTAGTAAAAATACATGAGTGTAACTACTTTTTACATTCCCATTGCAATGTGCAATTTTCCTAACCATACCAGAGATAGAAAATGACAAATGGGCACAAGAAATAAATTACTTTACACTTTTAAGCAATAGACAACTGTATAGGGACTTAATCTAACAGGGTAGGCTAAGGTGTAAAGGTGTACCAAAACAAACAGTTGGTGTTATCCTAAAGGATTGGCTCTACTGGTTTTTCTAGGTGTATCTTACTATTAAAATGAGAGTAAACAAAGTTTTTCGGGGTGAACTAACCGGTGTGGTTAGTTAATAACACAACTTATATAGGCTTTTTGGGGTTGTAATCCTAAAATTTTACGATGTTTAAAAATATGTCATTTCCATCAATTCAAAAATTAGTACTTATTCGTTGGGGAGTCTGTGTGGCCAGCACCAACCTCCGAAAAAAAGGGACGGAGAGGCTTTTCCTAGGTTTGGAGTTTGTGTGGCTGGGTTGGGTTCAAACCCATGTTATTAGTCAGGGCTTCAAAGGACGAGGGAAACCATGGTTACCAAAAAATTAGTACTTATTATTGTGGTCTCAATTTTGATATACAAGCCAAATTCTAAAGTCTACAACATCACCGGCACATCATTTTTTTTATGGGATTTGGTAAATATTTAAGAATATGGATAGGCTGAAATACTCACAAATCTTATTAAGGTTTTGTGTGTCAGTTATGACAACTAGTAATTTCACAAAAGTAATGCGCGAATTTTTTTAAATTTAAGTATAACTTTAAGCATATTATGTGAAAAATTAGGACAAGTAGCGTTCTAATTCTCCTCCCCCCACTTAAATTATACAACGCACTATCGTTTGTTTATACTATTAGTAAAAAATCAGGAAAATAAAGGAATTAGAACGAGAAACTCCCCTGATACTTGCTCGGTATTAGATTTTCTTGAGGGCAAGCAAAGTTTAAGTGTGGGAGAATTTCATAACGCTTAAATTAAGTATGTTTTTAGGAGCGTTATCATGGTTTTTATACATGTTATTTGGTTAATTTAATGTGCTTTTGCTACTAATATTGCACAAAGTTGGATTTTTATGTTTGTAGCTAGGCAAGATCAAGAAAGTAATGAAAAGACCAAGAAAAGAAGTAAAAACGAACATATATTCATGTACAAAGAATCCCGCATCAAGAACAAGCTCGTGAAGCATCTCAAGAGCAAAAGAGTCAATCATTGAAGCTTCCAAGGCCCAAGATAGAGCTTAAATGAAGTTATATTAAAGTATAATGACCCATGACCAAGCACAACTAAAACGGAGAGCTTAAACGCAAAATAGAGTAATTTGTATGTTGGGTCGTGTGGCCAGCCGCAAGGCTGGAAATCCAACCGCCCAGGCAGGATGATGCAAACGAGCCGCCCGGCTAGGGCTTCGCTGACTTCTCCAAGTTTCATTAATACACCCATTTAAGTGCTCTAACTTCCTAAGTCCGATCAAGTCTCCATAATAACTCATTTACCAGCTGTTTTATGATACTTGGTGCCCAAGTTTTATGCTTGGTGGCCAAGGACTTGTTTAAGTATAAATATGAGTGCCATACATTAGTTTTCATAATGAAAAACTCACCCCTTCACCCAAGGATGAATTTTGCACCATTATTCTCTCCCAAAAGACCACACAACCTCTGCCAAATTCAGAAGAAAACTCAAACACATCAAAGAAGGTGTTGCGAATAATTTTTCTGTTGGTACGAAACGTACGGTTGATTGGAGGCTTGTAGGATGCTCTAATCCTTCACCATCACCTATTTTAATCTTACTTTGGGTATTCTCTTGTTACTTTTTTGATGTTGAATTCTACAATTCATGTTAGATCTTGGTATTTGATTAATATGATTATGGATTAGTTTTGTTTTACTTGTTTGGAACGATGTGAACTATTGATATGGATTGTTTGGACTTTTTAGTAGTGTTGGAATATTGATTTCGCTTATGAGTTTGTTTTGATTGAAACTTGTCTAATTCTCTTGTTGATGAATCATGATTAGATCTATAGGACGAAAGAATTTCTTCTTGTGATTTGTTTCAATATATTAGTGCATGAATATGTTGGTACTTCATATTTGACACATATGAGTATACAAGTTAAAAAGACTAGTAACGATTAATTCATGATTATAGGTCGAAAGAACTCTTTTGAACAAATGGGTTAAATCATATTTCTCACAAATAGTGCGTAATGACTTGGTTTTATAATAACGTTCATAGGTCGAAAGGGTGCGTTGATATAAACCATTTGTATGTAATTCCTTGACATGACCATTCGATTAGAATTGTGTTACTTAGATTTTGCGTACCTTTGCTATTTGTTTAACCAAAACATTCTGAACAATCCATTGATATATTAATTAGTTCCAAACAAGTTGTTCTAATTATTTGATTGCATTCTCGTTGAATTTTTCTTATAATTACTTTATGGTATTATGGGAAGTGACAACCATTTTACCACCGTTCTATTGCTTATTGATACTTAGATTCTTCACATCTAAAAACACCCAAATCCTAGTGAACGACCTCGGCTTACCACACCAAGCTAGCTACATACGAAAGGGTCATACTTGCCCGTGTGTTCTTTGCTTTATCTGGTAATTCGTGTTATAAATTTAAAACTAGTAGTCGAGAGACACATCAAGTTTTTGGCGTCGTTACCGGGGATTTGTTTGTGTTTTTATGTGTTTTGAATCTTTGTATTTCATTTTATATCATTTGTGCTTATTTTGGCTTGCGAAAAAATCACCCAAAACCACCCAGACGGAACCAGCCGCCCGGCTGCTTGCTCGTCGACCCAGAATCCTCATCCAGCCGCCCGACTGGACAGCTCTGCAGGCCGGCTGGGAATCTTCTGATCAGAAAAAAAAATTGTGTTTTACCTCATATTCTAGTTCAAGCGTTGTTTGATCTTTGTTCCTAGTTGTGTTTTAACTTGATTAAACACTTGTTTGTCGAGAAAGAACCAACTAAGCGCCTTTTTCATTTGATTCCCGAATAATCATGTCATAACCCGCAAATTTCCGATCAGTATTTTAGCCGTTTCCGTCTAATAATTTAAATTCTATAAGTTTCGTTTAATTTTTACGTTTAATCAGGAAGTTATCTTGTGTTTATCTGAGATTCGTTACCGGAAGCATTCTGGGTTTCTACTTAATGTAGTCTTTCGACAATAGTCGCGTTTTTAGGTATCGGGTTGATATTTAAATTTTTAGAATTTTATTCGATGTTATAGCGCGTTTTTAGTTTTTGCGTATAACGTAAACCAATGAAAAATATCTAAAGCATACTAAGAAATATCAAGGAAGTCTTAAGATTCTTAATTCAAATGAACTTTCCAAGAATGACAACCATTCCCCCTTGTTTCCCCCCTTATGCGCCCTCCCCCTCCCCCCCCCCCTCCCCCCCACCCCTTCCGAACATTCCTCTAATTTCTTGGTACATTGTCCCCAAGATGCCAAGCAAAACCTTAATCCTTATCCATGAAAGTTACTAGTTAAATCCATGCAATGAACCTAACACCTTCTTTAATTACTTAATACAAACCACCATCCAGTTCATTTCATTCATTTCCTCTCTCATTGAAAACACACAGTATAATTTTTTCCTCTCGCTGTCCCTCTCCCTCTGTCCATTGTCCTCAACGCCAAAACTCACCACACCACCACCATGTGTTTGACTTGATCAAGATTTTGAAACCTCAAGATGTATTCGGGGATTATATAAATAGTGTTAGTTTGGGTATTGTTCCGAGTTGTTCATTACTTTGATCATTCTTTTCTTCATCCGAAATCCGTAGTGTCATGCTTTTTCAAATTTAAAGTTGTACTTTCCGTTTCTTTGGATCTTCATTCCGCCAAAAACCACCACACCACCACCATTGTTTGACTTTGATCAAGATTTTGAAAGCTCAAGTGTATTCGGGGTTATATAAATAGTTAGTTTGGGTATTGTTCGTGTTGTTCGTTAGCTTTGATCATCTTTTCATTCATCCAAATCCGTAAGTTCATCTTTTTCAAATTTAAGTTGTACTTTCTTGATCTTCATTACGTTTAGAAACTAGTTGTACAAACGGATCGTTAAAAATCAAAGTTTAAAATTTACACAACCTTGCAATGGTTGTGTCTTTGGTTCGAAAATCTCAAAAAGGGAAGAACAAAAATGTTAGTTTTATTGTCGTGGTGAAACTTTTATAAAAGCATGATTTTTATAAACCTTTTTACTTGTTTTAGCTTATTAAAAAGCTCGATCGAGCTTATTTGTGTGTCTATGTGTGTCGAACACACTTACAAACCATAAAGGTTTGAACTTTATGCTTATTTGTATATTATCTTATTTTCCTAGCTTATTTTTTAGCTTATTTGGTAACTTATAAGGTTTTGAGCTTATCGGGCTTAGTAAATAAGCCCAAAGAGTGTAGTTTGGTTGTTTGTGGGTTTCGGCCCAAGACCAAGCCCAAACCGTGGGGTAAAACCACGGCTTGGCTTATTAGTGGCTTATTTGTGTAGCTTATTTGATAAGCTAAAAGCTTATTTGATTATTGATTTGCTTATTGGATAAATTTTCGGACTATTGGTATACTATCTATTTCGTTTAAAGTCTTATTGGGCCTAAAAGCCCAATCAGGACCCATTAACGTTTTCGACTTATTTTTATTACTTATTAGAACTTATGAATATTATTATTATCGAAACTTAGTATTTACAAAACTTATGTTTGGAAAGGTAGCAACTTGAGAAAAAGCGTTGAAAGTGTTTTGGGATTTATACGACTTTGGAAAACTAATATTTACGAACGGGTCATGTCAAAATTTTATAAAAATAGTATACTTATGATTATTTGGGAAAATTATATTTTATAAAACCTTATAAAACACACTATTTATAAATAATAAATAATATATAAAAACACATATTTACATTTTATATTTAAATATTTTCTTTAAATACCGGTAGTTTAGCGTGCTCGTGCAAGGGTAGCACTAGCATGGGTAACCTGCCGGGAAGTTACGTAAATCAAACATAAAAACATTAATTTTCTTCGTAAAATCTAAATCATTATTTTGAGTTACCGGGTAAAATGCCGAAATTTATTTATTTGTTAATTTTCTAAAATACTCTATATTTAACTTCGTGACACGTCTCTTCGAGTCAAAATCACTACGACAACCACACGACAATTTTATCAAGGACACTTTCTTTGTAATAAACGTACAACTACTTTCCAAACCCTTATTCGATTCCATATTTCTTTCATCGTGTAAACTCTGAAACACGACCATTCATTCATAGGTTGAGACCTAGCATCGTTGTGCAACACCACGTGATCGTTCTATTTCAGCTGTTAATCTTCACCCGAAACTGTGAGTTCATAACCCCACTTTTACTCGTTTTGAATAAATATTTTATAACTTTGGGGTGCGAAACATTGCTTGTTTTGAAAACCGAACACAAGTAATTTACGTGATACTTTTCCTGTTTACGTGTTGCCTAAGTAGCTTAGACCACTATTTTCCCGTAATATCATGAACCGTTAATTACCTTTAATCGACTGGTTGGTTAAGTAAGTGCGAGTGAGTAAATAGATCTATTGGGACTAATAATCCCCATCCGGGTTTGGTAATTCTTACTGGTCGGGTACGACTGATGTACAGGCCAAAGGATGTATTTCATGTCGAAAGTAGTTTGGGTGATCTTTGGTCGGACACCTACCAGGGCAACTTTATATGGCAATGTACATGCTACCTTCCCCATTAGCTTCGGTGTCATGAGCTTAGTGCAACGTAAATACCTTTTCGTGTGAAGTTGTATCTGTTATAACTATCGCATGCGTTTAAATTTTGTGGTCCACTATATCTTTGTTGAATTAAACCTATGAATTCACTCAACAACTTTGTTGACGTTTTAAGCATGTTCTTCTCAGGTGCTTAGCTGGATTTATCATGACGTACTACTTGAAGTCTTTGTGCTTTATGACTCCAACCACTTTCAAGACTATTATATTATTACTCGTTGTCTTTTATTAAAACTTTAAACCTGCTTCCGCTATCTTTAAATAAATGCTTCCGCTATGTTATCAATAATGAAATTGTTGTAAAACTTTATTATCTTTAACTTGTGCAACGAGTAATGTAATTTCTAAAACATATCCCTTTAGAGGTTGTTTTCTATGCTTTGTTCTCGAGATAGTTATGACGTCACGCCCCCGGACACGTATTCCGTCCAGGCCCTGTTTGGGGATATGACAGATTGGTATCAAGATCTAATGTTATAGAATATATTCAGATTTGCGAAGCTTGACACCTTTATAGATCTTCATAACTTCATAACAAAAATGTTTTTTTAAGTTAGTCGTGTCTGACATTCTCTTATTAAACTTGACTTTAATAAAAGAAATGGTATCTCCATCTCCTTCTCCATCTTTAAATAGGATCTTGAGAGTAATGAAACAATACAATAAAGAAAAATTGGATCTTTGAAAAATCAGTCAAAGTGTTAATGATGCAAAATAATGATTGTAACTACTTTCGATATGTTGTATTGTTGTCAAATGGGTCAATAACCGCAAGTTCTTATGCTAACAAGTTATGATTCTCTGTAAATCGCTACCATCGTTTCTTCCCGTTTGACACAAGTGTTGATTTCATTGTATAATCGCACAAGTCACCTACCGAGAGACGTGTTTGGATGAAGGCCTACTAGCAGGTTTATCCATCTTCTATGAATACCTTCTTATCACTCGATGTTCTATGCAATTCCAGAGGATAAATGCGTAGACTCGTAAGATACCTTTGTCCACAATGTGTGAAGACAAGATAATTGAAATGTTCCTACACGAGATTAATATAATTATCTCTTGGGCTCTAGACGCGAAAGTGCACTTTTGATATTATTATCGAGCTGAGCTGACTCCACCTTTTCAAACCGACTTACTCGAGGATGAGAACATAATGCATGTTTAGTCTCCTGGACAAATAACAATTTCTTTTCTTCAAAGAAACTCGAATGGCTGGGAAGGTTTTCATTGTATCACTTCTATAGTCGGTCTTCAATGTCAGCAATCAACTTGTTGATATCTGACTAAGCAATGTATTGACCCGGTTGCTGCCTAATGTATGGAGGGCTTCTTTCTTTACACCCTTTTATCAGTTAACAATTCTTTTTCATTCCTCAACCCCTTCATGCTTACCGAGACTCTATACTAACAAAACATTGTTGGGTATAAGTCCATCTACTCCATCTCAAAATCGCACTATCCCTTTTCTCACAGTTACTTACACCCTTTTTAATCACCCCTAAGACAGATCTGTGACTGAACTAGATTGTCCCTGGTAATCCCCGGTTCAGGCAGTATCAGGAAGATACCTAACCTAACCATCCATAAACATTCGATAAAAGTAAATACATGGGTCAATCGTTGTTGGGTACATTTCACCTTGTCCACTAAAATCACATTTAAAAACCATCAGATACTTAGAGATATAACTACAAATGTTAGTACCCGATTGTTTTTGCATTTCAGAACAGCGCCCCCTCAACATGAATTGTATTTTGCATTCAAAAAGCCCCACCGCAACATGCATACGTATTCGAAAACGTTACACAGTGATAGAGTATACACTTGACAGAAATTATGATCACATTACATATTTTAATCACATATTACTCCCCTTAGCAAAAATTTCAAACCCTTTGGACATTTGTTTTGTGATATCACGTGATTTAAATAGGTTAGTCAAATTGGGAAAAATTTGCCGATTATTCACAAGTAACATCTGTAGAATCGGTTTGGACAATATTATTGCACCCGCCTCAATCGTTCGGGTTATGTGTTAGTTGTCTAGGATATGAATAATTTTGAAGATTTTTTCGGTAAACTCAAAAACCGCTAGTGGTTTTAAGTTAAAATAAAAACTCATTAAAAATTCAAAAACTGACACATAACATCTAATGTACAGATGTAATGTTTCATTACCGATGATAGTGACCTTAATGCGGGAATGAGACAATCATTCACTGCTCTTGATGTAGACCTAGCCAAGATCTCTGAGCCTTTCCACTAATTAACTATCGAGATTTCTGAAGTTTTCTTCTGATCTTTTATCTTTCTTCTACCCAATAATCTCGATGCACTGAGTATTTGTAGTGGAGTCTGGGGTTAAAGTGTTGCATGTTGTGTATCCAATGTCTCTGTAACGCTAGAAGAGACAACAGCGTGATGCTGTGCGAACACTAAAGATTTGGTTCCTTAGCTTCGTTTGTCTCTCCAGACCCGTTACACGTTCCAATCGGCACCCAACATTAATATTAAACAACACTCTCCCTTCAACTCAAGACCGTTTTTCTATTGAAAGAGCTGTCTCATGATTTGGTGTCAAATTTGTCCGTATGGACTTCAAACAATACTTGACCTCCTGTATAAACACAAATAATTTTGAAGAAACAATCAATTAAGAAAAATATTTGGTTATTACCGAAGACTTCCTTCCTAGAGTTAAGAAAATGTACGAAGACGTACATTAATCCCAAAGTTGCATGAGATAATAAATATCCATGCCCAAGTAAAATGTAATTACCCATTTAAATATTGTCTCTTCAACGACAATCTTTCCTTCAAATGAACCTTCAATTTTACAAGTATAATAGGCTAACCTTTGTCATGAGCTCACAACTTTGAATGTATTTTAAACTATCATACCAAAAGACTTCTCTTTTCTTGCTAAGGATAATGCACAAAACGTGTATTTTCCTTTACATAAGCCCAGATTATGCACAAAAATGTACAGAAGCCATTCATCATCATCTGCTTCCGAACTCATGAATCCTCAAGATCTTCAGTGATGAAAGTTTTTGGATTAGCTCGGTGGATTCTCCAAGGTGACATTTCCTTAGTAATGCTTCACTTTCAGTGTACCTTGAGGTGTAGATTAGTAGCCAAGGAAAGACATCATCAATTGCTGCAGAGTTGGTCCAGCAAACCACATGACTTTGATCAGAGTTTGATCCAACCTGTATCATCAAGTTCAATTCGTCTTTTCCTTCAGAGCCACTATGTTTTAGAAGCATCCCTAACCTGTTCGTCCACCAACATTAATAATTTCAAAATGTTTCCCTGGCCCACATCTGCTTCCCTACTCAAGAAATATCATTTCCTCAATCAAACCCCTGGCTGGATCCAGTTCCTTCACTTGAGCTCTAGAGACGACTGTGGACTCATGCAGAACCCTAGTAGGTTACCAGTTCCGTCATTTGAGCTTCCAGTTCTAGGCTGTTCACTTCGCCTTTTCCTTGCTTTCCTTGGAAGCTTCATGAGTCAGCAGCCGTCATGGTTTTATGCAAGAAAATAAGATGTTTTGAATTCCCTTGTGGCTTTTCGACAATCATAAGACCTCTTTCTTGACACAAATAAGAGAATCCTAAAGGAATAACCAGACGTCTTCTTTGTGTGGACTCCGGTTTCGATTCAGACACAAGTTCTGTACAGAAAGATTAGGTAACTTCTTCTTCAAGCTTCAGTTAATCTGATAGATCAACCCAATTTCCAAAGCTAAGTCTGGATTAGGGACGATGTTGTCTTGCATGTGGTGACTCTAAGGCTTCCGAAAAATCACCACTCAGATAAGCCAATATACTTATTGACTTGAAAGCTATAAATCTGGACTCTCATTGGACTACACAGATCCATGTGAAGGGTATGAAGAACTTCCATATTGGTATTTTCAGATTTTGGTCTATGGGAGAACTTCTTGCTTTTTCCAAGTTGACAGGCTGAGCAAAGATGATCTTTTTCAAATTTCAATCTAGGTAGACCTCTAACAAGATCTTTTCGAGCAAGATCATTTATTATGCCGAAGTTTAAGTGGTTTAAACGACGATGCTACAACCATGATTTAGACTTGGAAGCTTTTGACAACAAGCATATTGGAGAAGACTTCATCATATCATCAATCGATATCGTGTACAAATTGGTACGATGACTACATTTAAGTAAGTCAGCACCATTAATATCACGAACAAAGCAATAATGCTTTCTAAAGGCAACTTCAAGATCAAAATCACAAAATTGCCCTACAGAGAATAGATTGTGTCCAAGTCCCTCCACGTAGTATACTCTTGAGATCACACTGTCACCAATAACATAATTCTCCATAACCATATAGCTCTGACGAGCTCATTCTTGAATTGATGACCGTGAACTTTTCCACAAAGTTCTTGAGCTTTGAACGATTCCCCGTCATATGTTTTGAATAGCCTGAGTCCCGATTAACCAAAAAGGATGACCTGTCCGACCCTGCATTTGAAAACAGACGAGTGTGGAGAGTTTGGAATTTAAGTTCCCCAATTTTTGTTGGGGTCGTGGTGGTTAGCAGTTATGATAAAACATTGTACATAAAGCCTAGTTAAAGGGCACAGTTCTCCTAAGGCAAATTTCTTTCCTGTGGGATCTCCATGATAACAAATTAAGGTTTTCCTGAGGTGAATTTATTTCCTGTAGGTCTCATTGATAACCAACATTAGCAATGTTTGCCCGTGCTTTCCAAACTACTTGGTCTTCTTCCAAACTGTTATCAAACAGTTTTGCCTTTTGGTGCCAAATTGCTTGGTCTTGTTCAAACTGTTATCAGACGTTTGCCTTTTGGTTTCCAAATCTGTTCCCCTTTTTCAAGAACAATTTTAACAGTGGGGTTAGCATTCACGAGCTTAAAATAATTATACAACACACCTTTTCTGATTTGCAGAATTCAAACATTTGATACACGTTTTGCACACAGATTGGAATTTGAATTAATTTAATTATATCAGTGTTTCCATCATATCTAAATATTCTCCATCATTCAATTTCTCATCAAACCAGGATAAATTTCAATTGCAGCCTCGTTGGGACATACGACCCGGGAATATCTCTTCCGGAATCTTTTTATCATTGATCTGATTCTTATATATTTTATATATATACCGTCAACAAATCACTCCTGTAGAAGGAATCACCTGGACATTAGACGGTTGAGTTTTCTGGTGCACTCCATGTTTCTGTGTGTTATTAGTAGATGTACTGCATGTATCAGTAAAAGTAACTTGCTTTTTCCTAGTTAAAGGGATAGAAGGAGCCTTGCTATCTCTTTCGGTGAATTCTTTTGGGCAAGTGCCAATAACATATTCTATCAATTCCTGAGATAACTTGGTGTATTGACAAGCATAGTTAAGTGCATTATCCAGTGGTTTAACTACTCTAGCTTCCTCTACAATCTCCCTCACTGTTTCTACACTCTCCTTAAGATGGTTGATATAGGTTAAATGAGCATTCCTATTGTTCTTAAGGCGAGGAGGGATTGGTTCTACATCTATGGCATACATACCAGGAGCAAGAACTTTTGTTTTGACAGAACTTCTAGTGGCAACTTTCAAATTGCCTTCTAATTGAGCCTTTAGATCCTCAATCTGTGTTAACAAGGAAGATGTCTGTTCATTAGTGCTAGTGCGCGTGATCTTAATAGACTCAAACATTTCCTTGTAATGCTGCTTAACCTTTTCTATTTCTGCTCTTAAACGCTCATTCTGTTCAAGAAGATCAGTGACATCGTTAGCATTATAAGGCTCACAACTTCTGTCATTCACATTAGAGACTAGAACTTTCAAGTCTCTAATCACGTTGTCCTTTTCTTGAATCTGATGTTCCAGATTCTTGATCTTAAAGAATGAGTTAAAATCAGGAGCTTCCTGTGATGCTTGTGATTTTTTATTATCAAAACTTTCTTGAAGATGTTGATACTTTAATTGCAAATTTAGGTATTCCCTTTCAAGTTTTGAAATATGTTTTGACTCATTATGAACTTTAGACATCTCAGCTTCAAGATCTAGACAACGTGATTTTTCCACATCAAACAACAGTTGATTCGACAAACAATTAGCAATCAGATTCTCATTTTCAATGAGAAGGTTTTTCTTTACAATTTCAGCACATTGCTTGTCCACGACATTCTGATCCACCTCATCTGACATTTGATCAAAAATTTCTTCCATTACTTTAACTTCTTTAAAGAGGGCCGTTTGAACTCCTGCAAAGTGTTCTTTAAGAGTTTTGAAAAATGGAATAACTTCAGTGAGGTAACATCTTTTTGTTTGTTCAAAACCTCTTTCCCCTTCTGTAACACCTGTTGGGGTGATTCTCTTTTTGCAAGTTTTGTCAAATTCCGTAAAAAGTTGTGTGAGTACATAAAGATTAATCTTCACTTGACTTTTAGTTGGAAGAACTCTGGGGACAAGCTTGACAGGAGTATTGGGTGGATACACTGTCAATGCTGAAAGTGGTTTTGGAACTGAGGTCTCAGCCTTTTTCCTGTCATTATTATCTATGGACCAAAATATCTGTTCTGGGGTCAGATTTCTTTGTGGAGCAAAGGTTGCAAGAAGGTTCTCCTTCGAGTAATCTGGGGGGGCAATCCTAACTTTATTTTCCACACATTGAGGGCTTTGCATTTTCTCCATCATTCTTTTCCTAGTTATCTCAGCCATATCACGAGTGTCCTCTGAGTCATGCACAACAGGACGTGCATGATTGGACATGACTAATACATGACCATTATAGAGGGCTGGTTGAACTTGCTTTGCACGGGTGAGACATAAGGGATTTTTGTAGCCTATCGCTACCTTGTTCTTTTCATCATAAAACGATTTTGGTTTACATATCATGTGAACCGTTTGTACAGATTGATCTTGTTTGTATAATCTATCTTCAACCTTTTCTTTTAGCCTTTTAATGTCTAAAAACTCTTCAAGGAATTTGTCTTCTTTTTGTTTAAAATCCTTTTTCAAAATGATCGCTTCTTCCCTCACTATCTTATGATGGTTAAGAGTAGAACGAAGTTGCAATTGTGCAGAATGAAGTTCCGATTTTAAAGAAGTTTCTTTTCGATTTCGGTCAGAGATAATTATTCTCATTTGTTCATCAATCTTTCGTTCTCTATCAGTTAATTCAAACTTAGCCCGTTGTTCATACACCCCGACCAGTTCCTTATATCTCGCAAGTTCAGAAGTCAATGTGTCATTAACTACTTTAACCTGCTTATTTGCTGACCTACTTTGTACACCCTGTTCATGCATTTCATCGAGAATTGACATCAATGCATCATTTCGTACAGAAGATACATTACTTTGTACAACATGTTCTTCGTTGTCTTCCACATACTGATCATACGGAATAATATTACTATCACTCGTATAGTCAGCATCAAAGTTGAAACATGGTGAATTGAATTACCATATGATTTTTAGCAAATCATCAGCTATCAACGGATTTGAATACTCTTTACCAATAGCTGATCCGTCCAAATCAACACGTATAAAATATATATATAATATATAAATACGTAATAATAAGGATAGGCCAATAATAGTATAATTGGTCTATGTGGTGGGAGCCTCATCAACATCAGAGTCGAATGCATCGCATTGATCAGCTTCAAAGACATCGTCATCAAAATTGGTGACATGTTCTCCTGAAGAAACAAACAACTGCTCTTTCATCCGTATAGCACCATTCTCATAAGCATTCATGAGCGCATCTTGTCTTTGAAGTAGACTGAATCTGAGGAGTTTTGTTATGGCATTCTGTGTATGTGCCGATTCCTTTGCAGTTGTTAACATATACACGGGTTTAGCGTGGAACAAGGCTTCACATTGCCATCTTGTTCTGACCTCTAACATTCCCAGCACAAATTCCTCTTGCATTGGTCTCTGAAAATGGTCTTCCTTGAATTTCTCATTGTATCTATCCGAAATCCTGAAACAACAACTCTGTCTCTTGAAACCTGTAGCTTTATTCCTTGCATTCGAGCGTTTGAGGGAGGGCAAGTGTGTTGGTTAGGCTTTCAATCAAGTTATCCGTTGAAGTGCTTCATGTGTCCATTTGACAGTTATCAACAAGTGATGGTTGATTTGAGAATTGTGGAGACTCGAATGATTGTGTTAGATACTTCTGATTTGATGCATTAGACCTTAGCGCAAGGGGTCCTCAAATAGGTTGATGAAACCTTTCCATCATCATTCTGTTTCTCATTTTCCATGTCCCTCATGTTGCTTCAGTAGGCATACAACTGATCAAAGTTAGACTTTTCAACCTTGTTTAGATTGATTCAGTAATGAATTACTTCCATTCAGGTAACATGTTGTGCACAAAACTTAGAGTTAAGCTGCATTCTGGACATGGTCATCTTGATGTTTCTCATGTCGTTAATGAGCTTCGAAAACCTAACATAGTAAACATGAATGGTCTCTCCTTTGATTTGACAGAAGCGTTCAAATTCATCGTATAATTGTGATTCCATGTCATCCTTTGTTAACTCAGAACCTTCTCAGATCATCTTCATATTGTCCCCAAATGTCTTGGCCGTCAGTATAATGGTTGATGAGTGTGTAGATGTCTTTTGCGTATTATTGAAGTAAGAAATTCGTAGCACGTATGTCAGTTTATACTTTCCTTTTCTTTAGCAGAATAGGTCTGTAAAGACTCTAGCACGTTCTGGACCTAGTTGAAGTGCACCCTCAGTTTCTTCAGCATCTTCAGCAGGAGTTTGTATGAACGTTCCCATTTGAAATGGACCTTCAGTAATCGATTTCATAATGTTCTCTCCATTATCTTTTCCCAGACAATACAGACGAATGCGTTGTTGCCAAGATTCAAAGTCTGTTCTGTCAAGCATGGTGTCAGTGAATCGAACCGGCATACCAAATATCTTCTGACATTTTAGAACATCTTGATGTATTGGTTCATGAATGCAATTAAACGTTCACGGGGATTTTACAGTCTTAAGATTTTACACCGATATGAAGTTTACCGGGATTTTACAAAATCAATTAGGAAAAACCGTAAATGAATAATTGGTTTGCTGATTTGTTTGAATTTGGCGCAGTTGGTTTATGAAAAAATAAATGTTACCTCATTACCAAAATTAAATTTGGTGTAAAATAAGCTAAAAAGGCTAAAGAAAAAATTATATTTTACTTAATTTTTCCCGCCAAAAAGTGTCGACCGAAATAATTTTTACCCTATTACCAAAATTTGAATTTGATGTAAAAATAAGTTAAAAAGGCTATAGAAAAAAGATTACAAAATACTTAATTTTTCCGCCAAAAAGTGTCGCTAAAAGGGGTGTCGTCTGGATACTTTTTTTTTTTTAAATCAAACCGCTGCGTATATGTTTCTATCAAACCGCCGTCTATCTGTTTTGTTCAACCCGCCGTGAAAGCAAACCGCCGCCTAACAGGCCAACTCGCCGTTTAGCAACTCGCCGTTTAGCAAACCGCCGTTTAGCAAACCGCCGTTTAGCAAACCGCCGTTTAGCAAACCGCCGTTTAGCAACTCGCTGCCTATAATCTTAAACAAACCGCCGCGAATATAATTATTAAAATTAAGCAACTCGCCTTTGACTTTTGGCAACTCGCCTTTGACTTTTTCCTAAATTTCCGGATCTTGTCCCTACCTTGTCAACTCGCCGTGAAGAACAATAATAAAATAAGCAAACCTCCACGAAGAACACTTGGACGAATTAACCAAAATCAAGCCATATGATCTTTCCAGCCACGAAACTAGGTTACAACATACAATATTAAGTGTGTATATGACGATTAAACACACCTTAACTCGTATTTCTTTGAGAATCGTCCAATATGAAGCAACCCTCCACGAAGAACACTAAGCTTTAAAAGCTTATAATTCGAACTAGGAGCTTGTATTAGCCACGAAATTTGTAACACTCTAACCTTTTGATGTGTAGAACAAGTAGAGAGCAAGATTAACAAACAATAAGCCCAAAATCAAAAGTGAGCCGTGGTTTTTTTTTCTTCAAAATGAGCCACGAAATTTGATTCTTTTAACCACACAAATCAATCACGAATCCAACTAGGCTCTGATACCAATTGTAGGATCGTTTAAATCATAACACGGGTGATGATTCGAGTGGTTTAGCTAGTTTCTAGTGAGAGAAACACAAGAGAGAGATTCTAGAGAGAGAGAGTGTATGTGTTTCTATGAAATGAAATAATGACTAGCTTGCCTCTTCCAAAGTTGGAAGAGGCTATATATAGTTCTTACAATATACCGGGTATTAGTACCCGACTTAATACCGAAAAACGTACTATTAACTATTAAACTACGAACTATTATAAACAATAAATAAACGGGGTGACCGAGTCTTTTACTCATATTCATGCATTATTAGGGTTTTAGTGTGCAACTTTTGGGAACCGAACCCTAACTTTAAAACTCGACTTTATCTGGTCTTTTGGCCAATTTTAAGGTATCTTAACCCTTTTGTATCAGCCTTAATCTCATGTATTAATCGAGTAAGATCTTTATCTTTTAATCATTCAATATGTCTATGTGTTGCATGATTGATTTATGTTCTTCCTGTTTTTATAACATGCTAGGCTAGATCTATTACTATTTACTTATGATTGCATGAAACTTAGTCTGTAGATCCTTTTAATATTGCTTCTCGTGGTGGATGTGCACGTTAGGCTTTAAAAAACTAGTCATTAACTTGATTTAGACGTCTAGGGAAACGCGAGTGTGTAGAAATGATACCATATGGTAACAGTCTTCATACTACCTTACCCCCTAATATGGTTGATCCCTTTTAATTGTTTTAATTCAGTCAATAATCTTATAGGGGCCTTGTAATAGTCTTCATACTACCTTACTTGTGCATTGCTCTAAGAGAATATTGCGTAGACGGCGTTTTCGTGTAATTCGCTACTATATCAGGAAATACTTACACAGACCATCAGGAGTGTGACAAGGCAATAGGATTAGGAGAAGCAAACTGAGGAGTAGTGCATGATTAAGTAAATACATTCGTTTACCTATAAGTTTCCACCATTGTAGTTTAGATAATTAGTAGTTAATTAGATAAAACCAACCAATCTCTCAAAACCATAAGTTTACTCGCTTTCATAAAAATATAAAAACACCAAAATAATCTTCTCTCAAACCCTTTAGAGTTAGTTTAGATTTAGTTAAGGCCTTCCCAACCTATTCCCCTAGAGAACGATAACAACCCCTGAGTCTTGCCTATAGTACACTACAATGATTAGGTACACTGCCTATGGAGTTGTAAAACTCTTTGCGAGAGTTTAATGACAACCGCATTAAGTTTTTGGTGCCGCTATTGTGGGGAATAGTTAGGTTTTGAACTTAGTTTAATTTAGGTCTAAATCTCTTGAATCCTTTCAAGTGATATTTTTATTTTCTTTTTATCATCTTTCTTGTAGTCTATCTTTTCTTTGTGCCTTTTGTTTGTAACTCTTTCGTTCACCATCATGATGTATGAAAGACAACCTACCACACCCTTTCAAAACCCACCACGAACCACAAACTTCCCATTCCAAATGCATACCTTGGTGGGCCAACAACATCAAGATGAACCTATCTACGATGCGTGGACTCGTTTCAGAAACTTAATCCAAAGAGTCCCTCATCATGTTCTCGATTTATGGTCCCTTACTCAATTATTTTATGATCATGTAGACGACTATACCCGAATGGACCCTGACTATGCAGCCGATGGGAACCTTAGGGAATTAAGTGGTGATGAAGCATGGGAAGCTATAGAAATATTCGCCCATGGCCAAAAAAATAGGAAAACCCACCAAACCTTATCTCTGAACAATAAGTAGCAAATTTAAAGGCTCAAGCAAAAAGATTGTTTGAAAATGAGAATGTTTGGGTTGAGATGCATAGAGGTATAGTATGGGATATGGTTAAAAATCCGAGCTCACAAACCCTTCCTTTATTTGAGGAATACACACCACCCTTGGCTTACCTGGAAGAAGTTGAAGAGACTTTAAGAACCCTTATGGAGGAAGAACCCATGGACCAAACACAACTAGAGGATGTAGGTTTTGATTCTCCTGATTATAAGCTTTCTCTTAGTTCTAGGGAAGTTCCTAGCTTTGATGGACTAGAGCCTCAGCCACAACCCTTACCTAATTGTCCATCCTTAGATGTAAGTCTAAGAGATGAAAGAGGCACCGAACCATCCATCAAACCACATAGTCTGGATAGTTATCATTTAACAATTCATACACCGCCTTCACCCAACGTGGCATACTATCACCCAGGTTTAGGAAACCCCAAGAAACAATATGGATTTAAACTGGGTTTATTAGGACATAGTAGGTCCCTAGGTGTTGAATTTCCAACATTAGAGATGATAGAAGATGATTAGGAATTAATTTTTTTAAGGAAGTTTCTTTTCTAGGAAGAGGACTTAGTTTACCCATGGAACCAAAAGAGTTAGGAAAGGGTGGGATTAAAGAAACACACCATTTAGAGCATATAATTCAACAACCACTTTTCAGACATAAGGCTCTTTCTCACCATAATGGTATGTACCGTTACTATCACCCTCGCTTGACCTTAAGTGTAGGGGAGCCCTTCCTTTTTACTGTTAAATAAGGGTAGAGTCAGGCTCGTGACTCGAACAAAAACAAGCGCTTCTTGTGAGGCAACCCAATCTTTTACTTTTTTGCATTTAGGATGTGTCGTGTGTTTTACTTCTATGCTTATCCGTTTGTTTATGTTTGAATATAATAATTGATCATGCTTTGTCTGTCTTTAACTTTGTCTGAATTGCAATTCAAAGATATTTCAATAAAATTGTTAAAATAAAAAAATCCGGTTTCTAAGAACCAATTCAAACATAATAAATAGATTAGTTAGAATAATTCGCGTCAGTTTTAAGTCATATGATTGTGATAGCTAATCTCAGGTTTTATACAGAATTCTTTACAGGAAATAACTAATAAAGTTGCGTGTAGGTAATTTCCCCAGATAAATGAAAGTGAAAAATCTTTACAGTGTTTGGAGACGGCGTCAGGATTTTTCCTGAAGGCGTCTCAACTCCAGACTTGTGAAATTTTCAATATTTTTATTATTTTTGAAAATTAATCTTACACAAAGTTTAATATTTGTAATTTTCTTAAAAATCTACAGGAACCTAGATTACCTCATCACTCTCATCCTAAATTTATTGTTTTTATAGAGTCAACCCTAATAACTTAGTAATATATATCATTCTTTTATAGTTTTACGCTTGGTGTAGTTGTTTTTGTCTTTGATTTACAGGTTATATTTGATGAGAAGAAGCCCGGAAGCTTTTAGGAAGTTTCAAGAGGAAGAATCTTGAAGGACGATTTAACCAGTTATCATATGTTTCTTCTCCATTATTGATCAAACTAGGGGAGTACTAGTTTCTCGCGTCTCTTTTCTTTTACCCTTTTATTCGTTTACGAGTACTTTTAGGAACATTAGGGACAATGTTCATTTTAAATGTAGGGGGAAAACGAGCCTTAGAAACTATTCCTTCAATTTCCATTTGCTTTTTCCTTAAAATGATGGGTAATATATCAAAACATAGCATAGATGGTAATTTTAGCCAAAATTTTAAATTTTTTTTGACACACACCAACGAAAACTGAGTATTAATCACGTCTTATTGGATAGGAATTTATATGACTAGCACAAAAACCCTACCACTCAAAGAATTCACCCCCAAAATGTGCGGATTAAGCCTTTAGATCTTTAGGAATTCGGGTATCCATCTTTGATGCCCAAGATAGTTTATATCTCTAATCTATCTCGAGTTAAGGTTGTACAATCATGTGTGTCTATTCCATCATTACGGATGTGCATGTGTGGTTTTGGCGCCTTTTCTAGAGCTCTTACCATTGATGTAAATTATATGAGTGTACCGGTAGTGTATTAAATTCTAGAACTTATTTTTGTGATGCATCTTGAGACCGCATAGTGATTATTAGGATTTGCTAAATGATAAGAGGCACTAGGATTAACCCATGTATGAAACCTGTAATTATTTGTATGGTCACCTCGACTATATAAATTATCCCAACACCCGTGCTTCGCACTCATTTTTAGTGCAAGACTCCCTTTGTGAAAACCTCTAAGCCTTCCTTTTTCACGGTTCTTGTAATACTTCGGTGGATTCTGAATTATTAATGAAGAGCATTGTTACCCCTTAAACCAATTATTCACCCAAAAAGCCTTATCCTACCCTTTATGTACTCGCTTTTAGTACATTATTATGTTTAACCCAAGTTAATTATTTGAGTACACAGTTTCTAAGTCTTTATCCTTGTAGATATAGTTTTGGGACGATTGAGATTCATAGTATTATTTATTTTACAGAAGAATGGGGAAGAAAAATTAAGTCAATACCCCCATATGTTTGTCAAATGATCTCCATGTTATGTTGATCCACCTTAATTCGAGTCATTAGTTAGTTCATTTGTAAAGTATGTAAAAGTTCAAGTGTAGGGGTGTATCTATAAACCCCGTTGTATGATTATGTTCCATTCAAAAAAATGAGAAAAGAAAAAGAAAGAGATTGATGTAGAGTTGTGTGGAGTTTGTACATTTAGTCTGCAGTGGTTGAGTCATGGCTTAGCAACCCATACTTCATGTATTCTTATAAATGATTAACTCACCACTTCACCCAAATTCACCCAAATGTCACTCCCCAAATATATCTCATCCGTTTCCATTATATGTTATCTTACACCTACACGCCATAACCCGTAAAGACCTCTTTGATAGTAATTTCTAGTACTTGCGCCTAGCGGTGGATGTTTGATCATTTACCAAGCCTAAGGTAATTTATATGCTATGACAGGTAATGAGTGTTTATTTTCCGTTTCCCATATTGTTATAATTTATTATACACCGAGAGAAAGAGAGAATTCCCAAACACTTATGTGAGGTGCTAGTATATAAATTTCATGCTTTTAATTACAAGGTCTAGAAGGTTGTGTCATAAAATACCATTAAAGAGTAGGTTAAATGCCCCCTTTATCGCTATTGTCTAGGTAGAAAAGCCCATTTGCTTGAGGATAAGCAAATCCCAAGTGTAGGGGTATTTGATGAGGTGTTATTTTATACGCTTTTTAAGGGTCATTTAACCCTCCTAAATCATGCAAAAATGCCTAGATTATGTACTTAAATGCTTCTTTTAGTGTTTTTAGCATTTGGATGGCTTTTGGAGGAAATACACGTGACTTGGGCTCATTTGGAGAAGAAACGGACAAGACAACGGCTCTATACCAACTCTCATGAAGAAACTGCATACAGTGTCTGGAGACGGCGTTGCCAAAGCTTGCGACGGCGTCAGGAATAGTAAGCGACGATGTTAGGACCTTTGTGACGCCGTCAGAACGAAGCCGCCTCAAAGAAACCCTAGAAAGATTCTACGGGGCGACGGCATCAGGATTCTTGTGACGCCATCGCGACCCCTTTTTCTATATATATTCATGCATTATTAGGGTTTTAGTGTGCAACTTTTGGGAACCGAACCCTAACTTTAAAACTCGACTATATCTGGTCTTTTGGCTGATTTTAGGGTATCTTAACCCTTTTGTATTAGCCTTAATCTCATGTATTAATCGAGTAAGATCTTTATCTTTTAATCATTCAATATGTCTATGTATTGCATGATTGATTTATGTTCTTCCTCTTTTTATAACATGCTAGGCTAGATCTATTACTATTTACTTATGATTGCATGAAACTTAGTTTGTAGATCCTTTTAATATTGCTTCTCGTGGTGGATGTGTGCGTTAGGCTTTAGAAAACTAGTCATTAACTTGATTTAGACGTCTAGGGAAACACGAGTGTGTAGAAAGGATACCATCTAGTAACAGTCTTCATACTACCTTACCCCCTAATATGGTTGATCCCTCTTAATTGTTTTAATGCATTCAATAATCTCATAGGGGCCTTGTAATAGTCCTTATACTACCTTACTTGTGCGTTGCTCTAAGAGAATATTTCGTAGATGGTGTTTTCGTGTAATTCGCTACTATATTAGGTGATACTTACACAGACCATCAGGAATGTACAATAGGATTATGAGAAGCAAACTTAGGAGTAGTGTATGATTAAGTAAATACGTTCGTTTACCCATAAGTTTCCACCAAAGTAGTTTATATAATTAGTTGTTAATTAGATAAAACCAACCAATCTCTCAAAACCATAAGTTTACTCGCTTTCATAAAAATATAAAAACACAAAAATAATCTTCTCTCAAACCCTTTAGACTTAGTTTAGATTTATTTAAAGCCTTCTCAACTTATTCCCCTAGAGAATGATAACAACCCATGAGTCTTTCCTATACTACACTACAACGATTAGGTACACTGCCTAGGGAGTTGTAAAACTCTTTGCGAGAGTTTAACGATGACCACATCACTTAGCTCCATGAAAAAGGTTTGCATGAACCACATCTTTTAATGCAAGATGTAAACCTTCCATAACAATAATGAAAAGAAATAGAGAAAGCGGATCCCCCTGTCTGAGACCTCTCTTAAGGGAGAATTCGGAGGTAGGGCTTCCATTAACAAGAATGGACGTCCTAGCTGATTGTTAGCAACAATCAATCCACCTACACCATTTAGAACCAAAACCAAGAGATAACAAAATGAAATCGAAGTATTTCCAGCTTACTGAATCAAATGCTTTCTTAGAATCGACTTTGAAGACCATAAGATTTTGGTGGTTCTTCTTGTACAACTCAATGACTTCGCTTAGCATACACTACAAGAAAAAAGGCTTTTAGGGACAAAACTTTTTTGGGACTACGGAAATTCGTCCCCACAAGTTCACTAGAAGATAAAAAAACACTTTTGTGGCCTAATCTTTGACCAGTATTTATAAGGACTACATATGAGATCTTTAGGGACAACATGTAATCCCTAAAGGTTTGCTACATGACAAAATAAGAGTCTCATAATTTTTTGAGTTTGACTATCACTTATCGGGACTACACGTTGTCCCTAAAAGTTTTATGACGAAAACAAAATAGTCAAAGTCAAAAAAAAATTAGTCTCGGTGGAGGGAAGTTTTGGCGCCCAATGTTTACGGGACTACATGTGAGTCCGTATAAGTTTAGTGACAAAAAATAATGAAAACTCAAAAAAAAAATTAAGTGCCAAACTTTAAGGGACTACATTTAGTCCCTAACAATCCCTTTTTACGGGACAATAAGTAGTCCCTATAAGTTTAATGACAAAAAAAGAGTGAAAAATAAAAAAAAGAGTAAATTGCAAAAATCGTCCCTAAGGTTTTGCAAAATTGCATGTTTCGTCCCAAATAGTTTGAAAGTGCATAGATAGTCCCTAAGGTTTTGCCAAATTGCATGCTCCAGGGATGATTTTTTGCAAAATAGTTTGATTTTGGGACTATCTATGCACTTTTAAACTATTTGGGACGAAACATGCAATTTGACAAAACCTTAGGGACGATTTTTGCAATTTACTCTAAAAAAAATTAGGTGCCATACTTTAGGGGACTACATGTAGTCCCTAAAAAATTAGCATTAAAGTAAAAAATTTAGTCTCGGTGGAGGGAATATTTGGCGCCCAAATTTTACAGGACAACAAGTAGTCCCTATAAGTTTAGAGACTAAAAAATAATAAAAACTTAAAAAAAATTTAGGCGCCAAACTTTAGGTACTACATGTAGTCCCTAAAGAATTGGCATTAAAGTACAAAAAATTATAAAAGGGTTTAAATGAATTAAAAAAATATTTAAATTTATTAAAGATAATTTGATATTTAAAAATGATTTAATATATATAAATTATCTATAAAAAATTTCAAATTTTCAAATTATTAAAAACATATTAAAAAGGTAATTCATAACTAATTAAAATGATTTAAATTACTTAGATTAAATATAACCTCACACTTTTAGACCGAATCGATGTGAAACTGCAACACGTAATTAAAACGTACGAACTATATTTAAATCTTTAAATGTTTACGTTGAATGGCATATAAAATTCCAACCTACATTTCCCGCCTTAGAATTCCCGCCTAGAATTCCCGCCTAAACTTCCCGCCTAAACTTCCCGCCTAAACTTCCCTCCCATAATTCCCGCCTAAAAATTATAAGGATATTAACTATAAATATGATACTTATATACATCACCACCACCACCAACTTTTATCCTTACAAACTCTTTACACCACCACCATCACCACCTAGTTTTTTAACTTATGCAAATGGAGTCGTATGAATCTTTTATGTGTTGATGTGAAGGTGGAGATGTAGTGTTGAGACAATCACATAAACCACACAGCTTTGGTAAACTTTACTATGCGTGTCCTCGTTCAAAGGTAAACAATAAGAACCTTTTTTATTTATGTAATATATAAATAATTTGTTTTTTAAAATGACATTCCTTATGATTTTTTATCGTTTAACAGCCTTCACAAAAAAATCATGGATGTGGATATTTTAAATGGAAGGATGAGCACTTTTGGAAACGCAAGTTCTTTTTCGGGACCGACAACACCTTCAAATTCTTCTTCACGTGCAAGTTCTTCTTCAGGATCCTCTAGAACTGCACTTAGTCCTGGAAACACAGAGTGCTCAAACTGCAAGCTCTTAAGTATGAAGATAAAGATACTAAAGGCAAGACTAGCCATGGAGAAGAATCCTGATGACCACCCATGTGAGTCAGCTGCAATACTTCATGAGCTTTTAAATGAAATGGAAAACCTTCGTATGGAGTAGTAGTTAGTGTATTTGGTTGAATGTGCTAGAATAAAGTAGATTGAGGGGATGCCCACGTTTCCATGTTTTCACCATTTTAGGATGTAGTGGTCTATGTTTTTGTCATGTTTTTTTAATAAGAGTTCTTATGTTTATGGATATACAGAACCATCTCTCAATTCTATCTCGACATGCCAATGAACACACCTTAAAACGTAGATAAACACACATATACATAAAGGGTATTTGATTACATAAGTCTTCACATACATGAAAATACAAATGCATAAACCATTTATTATAATGCATTCAATACAAATGCCAATGGTGCAAACATGAACACACCTTAAAAACTTAGATAAACACACATACACTTAATGTGTTGACATATACATTTTTATTCAAGAACACATAATACTGGTCCTTAAAAGGGCTCATTCCCCTTCAACTTTTCAATGAAAGGCATCTTCTCATCAGCCCTCTCCTCTACCTCCCTTTCCAGGGCCTGTAGCCTTTGAACCATCTCCTCGTCTCTCTATACTAGCTCTTGCAAGTACACAATTGACCTATCCTTGTTCACAACCCAACCAGGAGAAGCTTCAAGTTCTTGAGTAAATAATTGATATTCTTCTATGACAGCACTTAACTTCACACTCACATTATTGATCATGCGTGCCATCCTAAGGTCATTTTCCTTGGCCCTCCAAAAATACAAACTCAAAACATCTGACTAATTATTAAACTGGGCCGAATCTCTCAACTCCATAATCCTTCTTAAGTTCCACATTGTTTGTTGTATTGTTGTTCTATGCATATGAATACAACTCACAACCCTTATATAGACAACATTCCACTAAGAATACAAGTTGCTATACACCCCACTTAGAAACCCACTTACCCACCCTTTAAATATGAGCCACTATCCTACAACACAATCAATTATGCAGACAACTATTTACACAGTATGAAGATATAAAACATTCAATTGTGTAACATTTCTTGTATCCTACAACACAATCAATTGTGCAGAAAACTATTTACACAATATGAAGATATAAAACATTCAATTGTGTAACATGTCTTGTATCCTACAACACAATCAATTATGCAGACAACTATTTACACAGTATGAAAATATAAAACATTCAATTGTATAACATGTCTTGTATACGATATCAACTCGACTCATCCGTGTAACATGTCTTGTATCTCGACTCGTTCATGTAACATCTCTTGTATAACAATATCACCTAGACTCATCCGTCTAACATGTCTTGTATCTCGACTCGTTCGTGTAACATCTCTTGTATAACGATATAACCTTGACTCATCCGTCTAACATGTATTGTATATGATATCAACTCGACTCATCCGTGTAACATGTCTTGTATCTCGACTCATTCATGTAACATCTCTTGTATAACAATATCACCTAGACTCATCCGTCTAACATGTATTATATAACGATATCAACTGGACTCATCCATCTAACATGTATTGTATACGATATCAACTTGACTCATCTGTCTAACATGTCTTGTATACGATATCGACTTGACTCGTCCGTGTAACATGTCTTGTATCTCGACTCGTTCATGTAACATCTCTTGTATAAAAATATCACCTAGACTCATCCGTCTAACATGTATTGTATAATGATGTCAACTCGACTCATCCATCTAACATGTATTGTATACGATATCAACTCGAATCATCTGTCTAACATGTATTGTATACGATATCAACTTGACTTATCCATGTAACATGTCTTGTATCTCGACTCGTTCATGTAACATCTCTTGTATAACAATATCACCTAGACTCATCCTTCTAACATGTCTTGGATAACGATATCACATCGACTCATTCGTCTAACATGTATTGTATACGATATCAACTCAACTCATTCGTGTAACATATCTTGTATCTTGACTCGTTCGTGTAACATCTCTTGTATAATGATATAACCTTGACTTATCTTCTAACATGTATTGTATACGATATCAACTCGACTCATCTGTGTAACATGTCTTGTATCTCGACTCGTTCATGTAACATCTCTTGTATAACAATATCACCTAGACTCATCCGTCTAACATGTCTTGGATAACAATATCACCTCGACTCATCCGTCTAACATGTCTTGTATCTCGACTCGTTCGTATAACATCTCTTGTATAATGATATAACCTTAACTCATCCGTCTAACACGTATTGTATACGATATCAACTCGACTCATCCATGTAACATGTCTTGTATCTCGACTCATTCATGTAACATCTCTTGTATAACAATATCACCTAGACTCGTCCGTCTAACATGTATTATATAACGATATCAACTCGACTCATCCATCTAACATGTATTGTATATGATATCAACTCGACTCATTCGTCTAACAAGTCTTGTATACAATATCAACTCGACTCATCCGTGTAACATGTCTTGTATCTCGACTCGTTCATGTAACATCTCTTTTATAACAATATCACCTAGACTCATCCGTCTAACATGTCTTGGATAACGATATCACCTCGACTCATCCGTCTAACATGTATTGTATACGATATCAACTCGACTCATCCGTCTAACATGTATTGTATCTTGACTCGTTCATGTAACATCTCTTGTATAACAATATCACCTAGACTCATCCGTCTAAGATGTATTGTATAACGATATCAACTCGACTCATCCATCTAACATGTATTGTATACGATATCAACCTAGACTCATCCGCTTAACATTGTTTTGTATTAACTTAAATACGAAAATTCTAACAACATTCGTTTTGAACGAACGTTATTATGGTTTATTTATTTAATTTTAAATTTAATTAATTATGGTATAATTATTGTTATTGACTTAGGTTTTTAAAAAAATTATTTATTTTATAACTAAGATTTTTTTTTAAAAATGAAAAGACTTATAGGGACTATATGTTGTCCTTATAAGTCTAACAGTAGTCTCTATAACTTTCGCTCTATAATTTCACGAGAAATCAAAACCCCCGCCTAAAGTTCAGTACTTTACTCTTGGTACCAAAAAGCGTACCTACTCTCACTCTCAGTACTTTACCAAAAACACTTTACCAAAAAAAAATCTAAAACCAAAATCTAAACCAAAACACTCATCCCGCCACTCGTTGCTGCTGTCAACCCGTGTTAATTTGCGTATGTAAAACAGGTTATGTTTGTGAATTTGGTTTATGTTTGTAAGACGTATAGTTTATGTTAACTGACTTTAGATAATTATGCTTATTTAGATAATTATGCTTAATTATAATTATGCTTAATTATAAAGTTAATTATGTTTGTAAAACTGATAGTTTATGTTAATTGGGTTTGGGGTTTATGTTAATTTATGTATGTGAATTGGACTAGGCCTACCTGTGTAAAACAGGCTATGTTTGTTACTTTGGGTTTATGTAAAGACTTGTTAATTGTAGTCGCAAAGTTATGTCGACTGATAAGAGTTGGACTAGGCCTACCTTAAACCGCAATTCTCCTAAGTTTAAACTTGGTCTTAACGATTTCTACGAGAGGTGTAAAGCACATATAAATGACTGAGGCTTATGTTGTTGCCCATGTCGGTTGTGTGGGAACAGGGAAAAGCTTATACCTATTAATATTAAGCATCACATACATAATAACGGGTTTAGCAGGGGTTATCCTACTTGGGTACAACACGTTGAACCGAGGATTATTCCTCCGCCAATAGTAGATGACACAAATGACATGATCAATGTCCTCAACGATGTTCATAGGGAGAACAATTACATAGAACCAGAACCCAACACTGAACACAACACAAATACGGCATCAACAAGTAATGCGCCACCAGAAGCTGCGGGTCCTACAAAAGACGATATGGAAGGGTTGTTTGAAATGGCGAATGAAGAGTTGTTCCCAACTTGTACTTGGATGTCTTCACTAGACTTTTTGGCAAAGTTTGCGCATCTCAAGGTCTTGCATAAATGGACTGATACTTCATTTGACGAAACTATGGAATTTATCTTAAAAGCTTTCCCGACAGGAGTCAAACTCCCTAAGTCATACTAAGAAGCTAAGAAGTCGATGAAAAAAGTCGGGTTGGGATATGAATCGATCGATGCTTGTATTAATGATTATTGTTTGTTTTGGGGAAAGGACAACAAAGATGAGGAAATTTGTCCAACTTGCAAAACGAGTAGATGGAAAAACAAAGACACCACGGGAAAGAAAGTTCCTAACAAGGTGTTACATTACTTTCCTTTGATTCCTAGACTAAAGCGTATGTACGGATCTTTACACACTGCAAAGCATATGACATGGCATGCTACTAGAAATGTACCAAAGATGGTAAGATAGGTCACCCGGTTAATGGTAAGGCATGGAAAGAGTTTGATAAGAACAATCCAGAATTTGCAAAAGAACATAGAAACATCTGACTAGTGTTGGCTGCTGACGGTTTTAATCCGTTTGGATACTTGAGTCAGTCTTATAGTATGTGGCCAGTAATATTGACAACATACAATACTCCTCCATGGATATGTATGAAAAAGTCTTCATTCATGTTGACATGTTCAATTCTTGGCCCTATATCACCTGGTAAGGACATGGATGTTTACTTGTAGCCTTTGGTTAAAGAGTTGAAGACTTTATGGAAGAAGCCAGGAGTCAAGACGTTAGACGTTGCTACAAACACTGAGTTCTTAATGAGAGCAATGCTTTTATGGACCATTAGTGATTTTCCCGCCCGTAGTAGTTTATCTGGTTGGAGTGGTCAAGGCTACTTAGCCTGCCCTACATGTAATGAGGAGACTCCATCTACTCGTGTGAATGGGAAAACCGCGTATGTTGGTCATAGAAGATTCTTACCCATAAAACATCGTTGGAGGAATAACAAAACCTTCAATGGTAAGAGCGAAAGTAGACCAAAACCAAAAAAACTCACTAGTGCTAAAATCTTAAAACAACTTGCTGATGTACCGTCACGTATTCCGGGTAAACATCCAAGTTATGGGGGTGTGAAGAGACAACGTGATCCCATCGTAGAAAAGAATTAGAGTAAATGGTCCATTTTCTATGAGCTTCCATATTGGTCAAGTCTTCCTCTAAAACACAACTTGGATGTGATGCATATCGAAAAAAATGTATTCGAGAGTTTGTTGGGTACATTGTTAATGAATGACAAGTCCAAAGACACGAACAAGGCAAGGCAAGACTTAGAACAATTGAATATCCGACCAGAGTTGTGGCTCAGCAAGAAAGGCAATAGGAAGTTCATAAAGCCTCACGCGACGTACTCTTTCCCACCTGAAAAGAGACGAAAATTTTGTGAATTCATAAAAGGTGTTAAACTACCTGATGGATTTGGATCAAACTTTAAGCCAAAAGTAACCAATAACGATAACAATATAATAGGAATGAAGTCTCATGACTGCCATTTAATGATGCAATGGTTGCTTCCGGCTGGAGCTCAAGCGTACCTGGACTCGAGTATTGCAACACCAATAATTAAGCTCTGCTCGTTCTTTAAGCAGATTTATGCTTGAAGCATAAAAGAGTCGGACATGTTGATAGCCAAAGACCAATTGGTCCATATATTATGCAATTTTGAGCGAATATATCCTCCAGCATTTTTTGACATAATGATTCATTTGGTCATGCATTTACCCGTAGAGGATATTCTAGGTGGGCCTGTGTACATGAGGTGGATGTATCCATTTGAACGATATATGAAAAAGTTAAAAAATTATGTCCGAAATAAAGCTAGGCCCGAAGGTTGTATAGCGGAGGGGTATATTGCGAAAGAAGCGTTAACATTCTGTCACATTATCTTCGGAATATTCCAACAAGATTTAATCGTCCAAACAGAAATGACGACGGTCCACCTCCAACATTCGAGTTGGAAGTTTTCCGATCAGCTTGTACTCCAAAAAGTGCGGGTGCAGGAAAAAAGTTGGATCGCGAAGTTAAAAAGAGGCTTGTATGATATGTCCTCGACAACAGTCCTGAAATCGATGAATACAAGACGTACGTTCTTTTCATATGAACACTCTTTTATGTAAATTACATATTTCATGATTATACTAATATCATGAATATAAACATGTACAGAGAATGCCGTCTTGCTATGCTCGAGAATGATTTACCAACAAAATTTTCTCCGTGATTTCGCGACAAGGTAAACTCAACGTATATGTAGTTTACAAAAAGAATTTTCTCTTTTGTGTTACCTTTTTTAATGCAA
This sequence comes from Tanacetum coccineum, assembly GCA_026074375.1. NCBI lineage: Eukaryota > Viridiplantae > Streptophyta > Magnoliopsida > Asterales > Asteraceae > Tanacetum > Tanacetum coccineum. The sequence goes on along the minus strand of BQNB010023882.1, from coordinate 13,309 downwards.
ACTTTATTTTTGTCTTTTATAAATCTCTACTCTATATATCAAGAAGCCATCTTAATGTAGTCTTGAACTATTCGCTTTGGCAAGTGAACCGAAAGATCATGCAACTTATTACACCTCTTGTATAGTTAACGGTGTGAAGTTCGTGGTTCACAGTCGCGACGAACGCCTAATAACTCAAAACAGTGGAGTTTCAATGCCAGGGGAGAATGGATCTATGTATTATGGTCTGTTAGAAGAAATTGTGGAGCTTAATTATTTGACTCATCAAAAAGTTGTCTTATTCCGATGTAAATGGTTAAAAACCAATAACACTCACAACACCTCACTTTATGTTACTAAAAATAACAAAACTAGTATATCTACAAAAGATGATTTATGGAAAGAAAACCAATACATTCTTGCTACACAAGCAAGACAGGTCTTTTACCTTGAAGACCCTTCTAGATCACATCATTGGAAGGTTGTCCAAGAGGTTAATCATCAAAATATTTGGGATAAGGACGTCATTGTGGATGCAGATGTGGTTCATGACAGCAACTCATCTGATGTTGCATTGACAGCTAATTTAGATGATTTGGAATATACCCGGTTGAGTAGACCCGGTCCATCAACGGAAGTTAGTTTTATTCCTACTTCTTGCGTCAACGATGATGACTTTATTCATGATGATGTTGAATATGATGTTGTTCATGTTCTTAGTAGTGATTCTAAAGATGAGGATTCAGATTGATATGAAATTTGAGTTGTTTTTACAATTATGTTTAGTGGTTCGAATTGCTTATTTAATATGTTCGGGTACTTGTATTTTCTATTTGTGATCTTTAATTTATATATAATTGTTATCAAGTTGTTGTTACAATTATGTCCCGGTCTATGCAAGTTTCTGTCCTTTAAGAGTCTGTATGTAATTGGTTGGTTTAAGAGTCTGCAAGTATGCTCGCATTGGCTGGTTTAAGAGTTTGTTTGTCATGTTCTGTATGTGTTTCATTCCTTCAGGTCAGAGGTTCTTTGTAGTATTTAGTGTTTTTACTCTTAGCTTTTGTGGTTAGTCATTTGGTAATTTTAATTTTGTTTTGTTTTTATTTAGGGCTCGTCCTTTTTAAGTTTTTTTGACACATGGCAATGGTTGTTAGAGGGCATGGTGGGGACAATAGTCCCCCAAACGATGACCGCCTATGGGAGCCTCCCGCCATCAACAAGAGTAAGTAATTACAGAATATTGTACTTGAATTTGTAATTTAACTTTATTCGCTTGAATACTTGTATTGTTAATGAATTTTCATTTGTAGATGCTAAGGGAAGAAAGAAAGGCTCTGACGCTGGGCTCATTAAAAAATTCGAGGATGGTGAGAAAAAAAAGCTACCCATAAAATTTTACCTTAATAATCTAAGGACCGCTAAACCCATTGGGCCTAATCGTCAACATTTCACGGGCTTGATTGGGGACGAGATTGAATGATCAGTTCCATTCTGCTACGAATCGTGGGATGCGTTACCTGATAAGTACAAGGGAACTTTATGGCCTACTATCCATGTAGAGCTTTATTCTTAAATCTACTATGTTAAATTTATAAGCATTATTCATTCTATGACTTATTTTTTTAAATTGCAGACGTACTTTGATATGAAGAGACATTTGTCAGGCCCAAATGCTAAACAAATTGAGAAGGGCATGGAAGCTCAGTTGTTGACCCCAGTCTAAATAGATCTTTCTAGCCTATTAAGGGTGGTAGCCAATCTGGATAGATCCAAACTAACTACAAGAGAAATAATGACTATGAAAAATATAAGTTATGCAGAAACTAACTTATACTGCTAAGAAGAACAATGAATAAAATAGAACTTTGATTACTATTAATCTGCTAGGTTACAGATCACTAACTATGACTATTTTTTAAACTTGTATATGAAACTTATATATATCTCTAACTAATGCCGTAGGGTTTCTTTTATACACCAAGGAAAACCCTAATGGGCTTACAAAACGTGTGAAGAGATAATGCATATCTATTCCTATAATAACTCATGCATATCTCCTAACAGTACTAACTAGCAGTACTAACTTACTACTAACAGCACTAACTATACTGGCAGTACTAACAATGTACTGGCAGTACTAACTATTTATAACTAACAGTACTAACTACTTAGTCTATTTTCTTGAATCTTTAGCATTCTTCATTAGCAGCACTAAGTAGAACTAGCAGTAGTAACTTGTATAAGTAGCAGCACTAAGTTGTAGAAACTTCTGAAACCCAACAATCCTCCCCTAAACATGATGTTTACTTGTTTAACCTTCATGTTTCTTTAGTTTGAGCTTCTTGGACACTAGGAGGATGTATCCAAACACACTGCTACTCTTTAATCTGTTCTTTGATGAACTTGAACTCTTTTGTTACTTTGTCATCATCTTAGCATCTCAGCAACACAGCAACACCAACTAAGTTGACTTTGTAGTTTTTGGTATTATAGGTCCTTCCTACCCTACCAGTACAGAACTTTCCACGTATTCTTTTTATGTGTCGCAAGAGATGGATTAGGATACTCTTCATCAGACATATGTTCCTAAATTTAATGTTACCAACGATTCTGCTCTTGATGACCCTGATGTCTGCCGTAGTGTGATTGATCACTTGGCTCCTCATATGCTTTTTTCCCAGCTCCGCAAAATGGACTACGACCAACTACTTGTTGAATTTAATATTAGAGCGGCATGCAAAACATGCCTCAGCTCTGAGTTTAGGCTGCGGTTGAAGCATGATCTTAGGGATAGGAAAAAGTTAGAGGATAAGTACAGAAGGCAGGTTGATTTGTTAAAGGAAAGGGACGCTGAGATTGCTAGTTTAAGGTCTCAGTTATCTTTGAAGGAGGCTGAGGCTATGGAGGCAATTCGTCTCCGTGGTAAGATTTCTGCTGCCGAGGCTGTTGAGGCCGCTCGGGTTAATGAGCTAAATATTTTGGGGGAACGAAATTTGGCTCTTGAAGAGGAAAAGACTTTTTTGGATGAGAAGGTCGTGGCGCTTGCGTCCGCAGCTGCCGCTAAAGATAATGAGCTTGCGTCCCTTACTGCTCAGGTTGCTCAACTGACTAAAGACTTATCAAATTTTCAGTTATCTTGTGATGAGCTAAGTGTCAAGGCTGTTTCCTTGGAGTCCCAAAAGGATAGTCTTATTGATCTGGTGTCTTCATTGGAAGCTACATGTTCTTTCTGGGCTCCGTGACCAGGTGTCCGGCTATGAACTGTTTAAAGAGCAATGTGAAGTGGTGTAGGATGCATAGTTCAAAGTTTTGAGTGATCGTTTGGCGGGGTTAGACTCCGAGCTGATGAGTAAGTCACTTCACTTGGATGAGGAATTTTATCCTCGATTTTTGACTATCATAGTTGGACGGAGATAGATTCTCAGTCGTGGCATGAAATTAGTTGTCATGAAATGTCTACAATTAACAAAGTATCTTGCTGTTTTGGGGGAGGCCATTGGCCACGCAATTGATAAAGGTATGCAAGATGGGCTGGTGACTGGTATAGATCATGGGAAGGTCGGAAGAGGTCTTGTTGATGTTGTTGCTTATAACCCTTCTGTGAAAGCCAGTTATGTCTCTTCTGTGAACGCCCTCCGCGCCGTGGATTTCCCTTTTCTTGCTCAACTAGAGTCCCAAAAAGATGCAAGCATTGCTGACATTATGGGTCTCCTTTATTCGGAAGGTCCTGCGGCCAAGACTCCAGAGGCTAACCAATTGCAGCCCTCTCCTGAGCAACTTATGCTTCCTATTCACCGTCTGGAGGACTAAGTGGTTATTGGAGAGACTTCTTTGTCTTTTTTCTGGATGTGGTTCATGCCCGTGTTTAAAGAATTCAAGGAGATGTTGCGTCCCGTCGCCTATCCCTTTCTGATGCTATGGTTCTTTTGATTGAAGCAATGTACTTTCGGGTTGGTTCCGACGAGGCTACAATACTGCTTTGTCACTACTTTCACTCAGACCAGCTCCGCCCCTCCAATATCAATGGCTATTGAAGTTTCCTTTCCCCCAAAGATTGTGTTTGAGAAAGAGGAGTTGGAGACTATGCCGGAGCATGCTACGACCAATTAAGCCTGCTGATATTGTAGCATTTTCTGTTGTGATCCTATCTTTGCATCGCGGTCGCATGTGACCCTTTTGTAGCGGTTTTTGTATTTGAACTTGTATGATGCTTTTGTATGCTGGTTTGTAACCCTTAACATTTTTTGTTTTTATTATAATTTATGTGTTGCTATCTTTTAATATTGCGGTTATATGTTTGCAGTGATAGTCTTAGTTGAATATTTGTGGGTTATTCTCCCGGTACCAGGCTTGCAAACCTCTTACGTACATGAGTTAATTGTTAGGATGCTCATCCTTGTATTATGCGGAATAATAGCTTTTTATTCATGGGGTCGTGCCCCTTTGCATGCGCGTCTTACTAATCATATAATATGTAAATAGCTTTGCAAAGTAAAAGAAACATTAAAGTTTTAAATAAGCTTGAGAAGGTAGCTAGGCTTCACATTTCATTCATTAAATTAATAAAAGACATTACATGAGAGAAAAGAAATTCAAATACTACCCCCTTTGCTACAAAACTTGCGTGGGTAGGGTGGTTACATTTCATGCACGCAACATTTTTTGAGGTTGCAAACGTTTCAGGTTTGCGGAAGAGGTTGTCCATTGCGGTCTCTGAGCTTGTATGCTCCTTTGCATAGTGCTTTCGTCACTTCATAAGGTCCTTCCCACTTAGGGCCTAGCTTTCCTCCATCTTCCGCATGGCTAGCATCATTACTGCGGTATTCAAGATCTCCTGGCTTGAAACTTGTGTGACAGACCTTGGAGTTATAGTATTTTTTCCATTTTCGCTTTGCATCTTGCCTCGCGGGTTGCCGCTTGTTCTCTTCTTTCTTCCAAAAGGTCTAGATTTATTTCCAAAGCTTCATCATTTTGCACTATGTCTATTTCCGCTGTCCTCAAGGTAGGCATGCCAATTTCTGCTGGGATAACTGCTTATGTTCCGTATGTTAGCGAGAACGGCGTTTCCTCATTGCTTGTCTTGATCATGGTGCGGTGTGCCCACAAAATATGTGGGATTTCTTCTATCCAATCTTTGCTTCTTTCATACAGCCGTTCTTTTATTCGTTCTCCCAAGCTTCTGTTTGCTCCTTCCACCAAACTATTGGTTTGATGATGCTTGACGGAGGCAAAGTGCTGACGGATGCATAACTTCTCACATCAATCCTTGAATGGGTTGTCTTTAAATTGCTTTTCATTATTAGATATTATCTCTCCTGGTAGGCCAAACCTGCAGACTATGTTGTCCCATACGAACTTCTTGATCAGGTTACCCGTTATTGTTGCAACGGGTTTTGCCTCGATCATTTTTGTGAAATAATCGACTGTTACTATTAAGAATTTGACCTTGCCAGGTCCTTCCGAAAAAGGTCTGGCTATGTCAATTCCCTATTTGTAGAATGGCTATGGACGTAAATAGGAGTTAGATTCTGTTGTGGGTTCCTCGGCACGGGGCGATGAACTTGGCAATCATTGCATTCTCGAATCATTTTTCTTGGTCGGAATTGCATGGGTTGGCCGTAGATGTAGTTTCCTATTCGTAAGGCTTTGGCTACCACAGATCTTGGGCCAGCGTGCATACTGCAGGACCCTTCATGGATTTCCCTCAACACATAGTTTCCTAGTATTTCGCCTATTATCGTAGTGGCCGGAATGGGACCCTTGTCGGTCAAGGGTCCGCGGTTATCGTGACGGCGGACGCGGATAACCCCCCGCGGATGTCAGTTGACCCGTAGGTGGTCTGCGGGAGCGGCCTGTGACCGATCCGCGTCCGTCTTGTTGGTTCCGGGAACAGTGGCCATTGTTGTAACCGTGTCTTAATTTTCGGCCCGTCTATGCTTGTTATTTTTTAGTTGGCAGGGCCCTAACGATGGTAAGTGCCAAGCCTAAGGTCTGTTGTACTATTTATACGTATCATATTACCGAGTTAACACCTAGACTCTCCAAGATGACAATTTCTTACAATATTAGCAAATTTGTATTCATTATCATTGGATATGATTTGATTCAATCAAAAAAGAAATTTTATCTTAGAAATTTTCATAATAACTAACATTCTAATAATTATTGAGTTTGTAAACGCAGTCGGCATATTGCCAGCGCGTTGCGGCGGGGGCATAACTAATGTCGAAAGGATATTTAGTTTCGATAATAGTGTGGTTTGTGTGTTTTTTTGTTGTTTCTTAGTGGGCTTGGAGGTTCTTATATCAGCCCAAATTATGAAGATGAGGCTAATTTTTATTGTAAATTGAAGGATCGAATAGTAGTGTGTTTAAACGGAGATATATTTTTGAAACACATGTTACACCTAACTAATAATTACCTTTTATTTAAACCGTAGACAAATGCGTTTTTTTAAAGGACGGGACTAAATGTAATGGACCAAAAGAGCCCACTAAAGGATCCAATGTATTTTGTCGGGACACGACATGCTAATTGTACATATGTATAATTTGACAAAAAGTTTAGAAAAAAGTTCCATGTAAACCCCTCGTGTCTCTTAGAAATTTTTTCTCTCTTTTAGCAATTTTTGCAAGGTACACCTACTCAGGGTTCTAAAAGGCACGTCATGGCGCCGCTAAGGTCTCGCAAAGACGCGATGCGTGACCTTTACGGTAACGCATAGATCAAAAACAAGGGGGGCGTTAGGCTTTAAGGCTCAGTGATGTGAAATAAGAAGTAAAACGTGATTGTCCGTGATAATAAAAATGTTGTTTTCTAATAAATCTAAAAATACGATTATATGCAAGATAGGAATTCTTGAATTTATTCCTTATGTATGACACTTTTTTAAAACTCAATATATTTGAAATATGATATAAATGTATAAATGTATAAATTTATAAATATTTTTATATTTTGTGCCGCTTTAAGTCACGCCTTACAAAATGTCATGACTCGCCATGGCTCATAAGTCGTGAGGTTTGGTCATGCCATCACGTCACGCCTCACTATTTATAACCTTGCACCTAGTCCTACTAATCTCTTTCTCTCTCCATTCATTATTTTTCTATGTTTTTATTTTTATTTTATTTTGTTATGTTTTTATTTTATGCACATGTTTTTTATTTGCTATGAAAAGTTATGAGTCTGTGTCCTTTAACTCTTTATGACTTTATGTTTTGTTCGTGGGTTGATTTGGATAACGTGCAATGTATGTTTTGAGTTGGGATTCACAAATGGGCTGAAATAAGTGGTGAATGACTCATTTGTGTTTTTTGGCAGTATTCATAATGTAATGCGTATATATATAATTGTCACGACTCACCGACCAATTATCATTTCAAAACATCATATTTTTTTATAGATGAAACAACGTTGGCTTATTGTAACCTTAATATGTTGGCTTAAAGTATTTGTATTATTAAATATAAAAATTTGTATCTTTTAAATTTCTAAGATAAAATTATAGGAATAATTCCATATATACTCAAATGAAACTTCATAATTCCTATTTACCCGAATGACAAGTTTTTAATGCATATATACAATGCTTCTAAAGCATGTGTTGGGGAAATATGGAATTATGATATTTGTTTTAGTATATATGGAATTGCCCCAAAATTATACACACTTTCTTTATATGAGTGTACGTAAGATATGAAACTTACGTAGTATTTGGTATGCGTCGTAATTAGATTAGGAATGGAATACATCATTACGACGGAATGAAGAAATATGTTTGTTTACAACTATAGAATGTAATGACTCATTACATGCAAACACTAATTACATCAAAAACCACAAATTTTATTCATTAGAGGCTCCTTTTTTCCATTACATCTTGGGATGTAATCATAATTACATAAAGGCCCTTTATTAACTAACCACCAAAAAAATATATATAGATCAACAAAAGTTATTTTAGTCTTTTTATTATCGATTATATTCTATTTCATCTTCACAACCAAACATAGTTATAATAGTAATACATTATTTCATTGCTTCTTTATTCCATTGTGATGCTTATTTCATTTCGTCACTACTTCATTCTGTCATACCAAACTGTTTTAGTTTGTAACATGAAGAAAGCTTTCATAAGGTTATGTATGTGTTAACTAAGAATGCAAGCTTGTAAACTTTGTTTTCCGTTTTATCAATAACTTGTGGGCAACAACACTTGGAAAGTATGATGCATGTCACTTTACCAACAAATCGAATAATCTTAGGCTATAAGAAACTGTATGTCATTGTTACAAGTTTGGAAAACCATAGAATGTAAACGATTTGCTTTCAGATTTTTGAATTTCTAAAAGTCTAGACCATATTTTTTAATTAACTTCAATTCTTTAGTTTATGCACAATGCACTGAGTATATTCTTACACATTTACAAGTTCGCTAGCTAGTGTCACAATTACTACGTATAATTTTGGCAATGCAACGTAGTATTAGTAGTAGTATGTACAAAGATGAAGCATATCCTAAAACTTGATAATAAAGACCTCGTAAAAGCCATATAATTAAGGAACTGAGGAAGCTAGTCTTCCTCATTTATGCTAAGAATTAACATTTTTGAGTGAAAATTTATGCATAAACGAGAGACGAATTAGGAAGAAATGTTTGTTGATGGATTATCATGAGAATATTTTAAACGAGTTCGTCAAAAGAAATTAATAATAATTTGGTTTAAAAACACGGGTCAAAAACCTCATTTATCCAAACAAGGGGATAATCCTTATCATGATAAGAGTCCTTGATCATCATCTAACCAATTATTAACAGGATGAAGACTTCTTCGATTTGACATTGTAGTCTTAGCTTTCTAAATATAAATTTTTTAAAGAACGAAGTTTTTCTTTGATTTGGTTCATTAAATACACTTTAACATGTGTTCGGTGGACACATATTAGCAAAACCCTTTTTAGTACTATTCGATCTGGTTACTTTTAACAACTTGCTTCATCTTTGCAAAAATGTTATGACTAGCTATGCTACTAGCTACTGGGGTAATTTGTTTTCATGATGGTCGAATTCTACGTTAACAGACCGTTTCTCATTGAATCAAAAGAGATGAAAGTGTTGGGTTTTATTGATCTAATTAACAATTAAAATTAACACGATACGCAGCGGAAAATAAAGATCAGTGTAGATTGAACACAATAATTAACAAGATAGAAAACATGTACCTTTTAGCACGAAACGATACACCGTTATAGGTAACCGTAAACACCGTCTTCTTTATACGCGTGTGTATAATACAACGCGTAACCACTAGAATCAAAGGTATGATTCCTCTAAGCTTCCACACACTATACGTTCTTAGCAAACGACGAGGTATGCTAGTACTAGTAGTGTATAACAAACGATCTTCTTCGTCTCTTGAATCTATCAACTTACGAACAATGAATCACCAAAAGGTGACAACCAAATTTAAACTAGAAGCAAAAAGGGTATCCAGTATGTTTGTATGATTTGTGAAGACACAACCAAAGATTCCAAGATAACTTGAATGCGGTCAACAAATGTAGGCAAAGAACAGTCGATCCTTTAGGTTTTGTTTTTTTTAAGTTATCTCATAATAAAATAAAATAAAAACCATATTTATAGACTTGATCTTCTAATCCTTTTGGGATTACTTCTCTTGCCTACTAAGGATACAAAATAAAAGAACCAACCCTTTAAACTTCGGTTTATAAATAATTGCATATTAGTCCTTTAACTATTAATGACTAATATTTATTCTTGTTAAACTTTTAACGATCGTTTGTTTAAACACTAATTAATATATTGTATTAATATATTAAATACATTGTTTTACATATTAACGTGTGCGTCCCCTTAGGCTCGAATAATTTCCGAACATATATAATTTATATATGTTCATATTCCAACAGCTCCCACTTGGACATGTATAAATTATATAATAACATTGGTAAGCGTCTAGCAACACATCAATGCTCCCAGAAATATCCAAGTGTGGTTTTTCAAAACACGGACAAAATGATTTATGAATTTACAATCCCTTTGTTTCCGATACCGTGTTAAAAATGGATATGGATCAATGCCATTCCATTATTTAACGATTTTGTTTCTCGTATATGTAACTAATCAAGATTACCAAAAATCAATGAGACGTATCTACATGTGTTTTCGAGTACGACCATACACACATTTAATTAATTCTACGAGGTGCCCAGTGGCATCATTCTTTAACCTTTGAAGAAACAAATTCTATATTGACTACAAGTGCCTAGTCATCATGCTTCAAAATCACTTCTGAAATAGCCCTTATTAGTTATCTATTTTTCAGGATAACTTAGACTAAATTAAGAAGGATTATCCACATATGCAAGACCTACTTGCATCTTAAGTCTAAGTATTTTATAAATAAAATCACTTACACGGTTTACTTGATGACGACAATCCATAAAGTAATATCCTTGGGTTGGAGAAATCGAATACTCATTTTATAAACATCATGTGAGTTTGGTGGACACATCCTTAATATCTATAATATCACCAATCACTCAGAATTGTCTTAGTTTAACAATATTCACATATTGTTAATCGACAACGGATTAATTTAGAATAATAACTTTTATTATTCACGAATTTAAACATGCAAATATAGGATAAAATCGAAATCCATGAATGAAATCTTGGTCAATTATTTTTTAGACCTCTAATGCCACAATAAGTAAGCCAAGCATCTAATTCACCTGAGAAAAAACATGCGTAAAATTGTCAACATAAAGTTGGCATGAGTTCATAGATTTTTGTATATGTAAATGTTGAAATTAAAAGAGTTATAAAGTATGCATGACAATTTTCAATCCTTATAATAGTCGCCAAAAATGTAAGTGTAAATGTAGAACCGAAAAAGTATAGTGTCTACTGCTTCACCATAGTATAATGAAAAATGTTTAGTAATCAGTAATGTTCAACAAAGTAGTGTGGACCACAAGATTTCCAAAATGTATGTGACTACTATAACAAATACAGTATCACATAAACTGTATATATTATTTGTGTAGCATATAATATGCCAAGTGTATTCTGCCCTATCGGTGTCTACCCAATGAGATTTGACATGGTATATATTCGTTTATCGGGAGCCCCGTGGGTAGTGAGCGCTACTCACCCAGATAGGGATAATTAGTCCCAATAGATCTATTTATAACATTCACGCTTACTTAACCAGTACAGTCGGTCAAGCAATTGACGGTTCATGATAGTTCGGGCAAGAGAGTGGTCTAATCGCTACTTAGGCAACACGTAAACAGGAGATGGCACCATTGTATTCATAAACAGCTTTAAATACTTAAATCCATAAGTAGAAAGAGTGTGATATCAATCAAGTAACCGAGTTTGTAAATGAGTATAAGTATGAGTATGTAAACAAGTATGTAAACAAGTTGTAATGAGCATGTATTCTCCCCCGAGATTTGTAAAGTAATTGTAAAACAAGTGAAAGAGGGGCTATAAACTCACCTCGATGATGAAGAACGATTGGCAAAAGTGTACATATTAAGCACCTTACAAACGGAAATCAGAACGGCTCGACCAAGGAGTTGCGGTTTATCTTAACGGCTATGACCCACTAGCCTAGGTTAATGTTTTTGGGTTTTCCGATGGATGATTACATCAACGCGACACGTTGATAGAAGATTTAGATTGCAAGTTGTAATGGTTTGGTGGTTGGTTAAATAGAATAAGTCAAAAGTATATATAATTCATATGATGAATTATATAACAAAGTATGTATATTTCGTATATATATTACATATGAAAAATAAACACGTATATAATTCATATGGTGAATTATATAACAAAGACAAACAGTCAATAAATAATCGGGGTATATAATATACTTTGCAAGTATTATATAAGAAACATGAGAAAATAGTTGAACAAAATATTTCGACACGTGTTCGAAAATCACCAATTTAATTAATAAAAGTTCTTGTATAAAAGTAATCACACGTTTTTAAGTTACGAATCAAGTAAACGATGTTTGTAAAGCTTTTACAAAAGTTATACATTTATCTTCTAGTCAGAAATATTATAAAATCTTATTTCATAATTTAGTATTTTGTTTCCTTGACGGATTTCTATAATAATAGAATTATAGTGAAAATTACTAAGTATAGTAATTTATAGAAATTTTAGCATGCCCTATTCGTTTATAAAACGTTTCCCATTTTTACAAAACTCAATGTTTTTCCCCTTTTCAATCAATCCATGGTGCAAAATATACGCGGGTTTTAATATGTATCGAAACTAAACAAAATAGTAAATAGCACATCTATTTAACCATTAAACCACTATTAGATCCGGTTTTATATTTATAAAATCTTACGATATATTTATCAGTCGATTTATGTAAATCAAACACACCCTAAAGGTTGTTTCTGCTCACCCAAACACACCCCTTACGGTTTTTTGCTCACCTAAACACACCCTTATTGTGTTTCTCTTAACCCAAACGCACCCTTTGGTGCAATCTGCTAAACCAAACGCATCCTAGTGGTGTTTCTCTTAACCCATACGCACCGTATGTGGTGTTAACCACATAAACAAACACACCCTTGGCTAACCCAGATCCAAACGCACCCTATGGTGTTGAAACTAAACCAAAGGCACCCTGTTGGTGGTTTTAGTCAAACCAAACGCACCCTTTGGTGCTCCTGATAACCCAAACGCACCCTTATTGCGTTTCTCTTAACCCAAACGCACCTCTTGGTGCTTCCTGCTGCGTTTCTCTTAACCCAAACGCACCCCTTGGTGCTTCCTGCTAAACCAAATGCACCCTTGGTGCTGTTTTAAAAACCAAACGCACCGTATGGTGGTGGCTACAACCCAAACGCACCCTATGGTAGTGTTTCTATCAAACTAAACACACCCTATGCAGGTGGTTTAAAACCACACGCACCCTTGTTGTGACTAAATACATCAAACTTACCCTTATGGAGACGATGACGTGGGTGGGGTGGCTATCGAGGTGATGGTGTTGGTGCATGGCGAGGATGGTGGTGATGATGTTGATGTCGTGGATGTGGTGGTGGCGTGGAGGAGATGAGGGTGACGATGGTGTTGATGGATCTGTGGTGGGGGTGGCGTTCAGTGGTGGTGGCAATGACGAGGTGGTGGTGGTCGCGATGGTGTGGCGTTGGGGATGGTGGGTGATGGTGTGACGTGTGGGTGATGATGTTGGTGGTGGTGGCCGGCTGTTGGACTGGCCGGAGGTGGCCGGAGATCGCCGGAACGGCGCCAAAAATTAAGAGATGAGAG
>BQNB010023881.1:3916-57087 GCA_026074375.1 Tanacetum coccineum | reverse complement strand
AGAACTCAAAGTCAAAAGATAAAGGCTCAAGATCAAGATCACAAAGCATGAATGAACAAAGCCATTACAAACAAGACAAGACCAAAACAAGGCAAAGCATAAACGTCAAAAGTCATAACTTTAACGTCAGGGGAGACAATGATAAATCAAAGCAAACTCTTACAAGAATGTCATCGGTGGTACAAAGGAGTTTGAAGAAAGAGACCTCAACATTGGGGGAGATTGTTAGCCTTAATTATATTAAGTCAAACAAGAATGTTACCGGTCTTAGAAAGTCAAAGTAGGTCTTGTATTGTAATAGGCTAGTCCGGTTTAACGGGCTTGGATTGTAATCTAATATTGTCCGTGTTTTGGGCTCAAAGCCCAAGTTTAGCCAAGCCTGGCCCAAGTAGAAAAGCCCACATGCCACTTATGGCTCAAGGGTATAAAAGAAACTCTCTCCACACATGGAGAAGGTGTTAGTTGCACATTTGTCACTTGTAACTAACCACTTTCTCTCTCTAATCTAACTTTCCTAGTTTTTTTCTTCCTCTTTTTCTTTCTTATGTTGCCGGCTCACATAGAGCTTATTTAGGGCTTATTCGAGTTTGCTTATTGTTGTTGTGAAAGGATTATAAGACCAACAATTTCTGTAATGGCATGGCCAATGGTAGTTTGGTCGTCAAACATAGAAAATTGAGTAAAATTCAATACATCAAATATTAATAGAAATTTTTTTTTATCTAAACAAAAACATAAATTGTATTCGTAGAAAAGAAATTACGCGTCTGCATATAAGTCGATAATTGGATGATCGCCCGGTGGAAGGTGCAAGTAATCAATTCGGGATATTTGACCCTCATACTGCATGTGATTGTTAGCCTTAAAATATTGATTTGAACATGGAATCTTTGTTCTTTATTAAGTATATGTTGTAATAGGCTAGAACGGGAAATGAGCTCGTCTCTTAATCTAATATTGTACTAGTTACTGGCGAAAGCCCAAAGTAATCCCGAGCCCGGCCCAAGATAAATACCATATGGCCTAACAAAATACTTACAAGGCCGGCCTCCCCTTGGTATAAATACCCCTCTCTAAGTGTGGAGAGGGTGTTGGTTCTCATTTGTATTTTACACATTTGTTAAGTAATCAACCAAACACTCCTTTTCCTCTCTTATTTAGATAAGTCGAATGAAAAAAGGAATAGGGCAACTGAATGTTTAAAAGTTAAAATTATGAAAAAGTTGCTTAAGCTAAAATTATTATGTATTGAAAATAGATGCTTGTATGCATTACTAATTAGATGGATGGTTGAGGTATGTTAAATCATGTTGTCTAGAGAACATGATAATTATAATGCGATAGTAAGGTATTATTAAGTGTGATATGCTTGTGATTGATAATAAGACATGATTAGAATTTGTCATAACACAAAGTGTTAGACATTGAGTTAAGCGAATGAGATTAGATTCCAATGTAAGACCAATGTATGGTCTAATAATAGTAATATATGTATAATTTTGAACTTGGACATATAAATATTGAGAAGAGTTGCCCTTGAATTCGATTGAGAAAAATATTAAAATGATGATGAGTCATGTTATATAGAAACATCTCGAGTAAGTCGCAGTAGCGAAATATAAATGAATGTATTGGATGAAAGTGTTCGCTAGAATAATTTGACGATATAAAATGCCTTAGATAAATTGTAAAGCATGACTAAAATCATGTAGATATATAAGAATGCGAATGATGTGTACAATGAGATTATTGGGTATGATATGGAATAAACCTATGTAAGGTTTATATGCGGAAGAGTCGAGTGGACTAAAAATGATGCATTGGCATAAAAATTAAATAAGTTGTCAACTTGGGGTTGACGAGAGAATGATAAATGCATTGTGAGAATGTGTATGAATTGTGTAAGATATGAAATTGACAAGTATCATATAGATCTTGTCTAAGATAATGAAAATGTGATGAAATTGCATAAGGCAATAACATGTGGAAAATGAAAATGTGATGAAATTGCGTAAGGCAATAAAATTTAGAAATAGAAATGTACTTGATTAGAAAAGTACATAGATGATGATTGAGTAAAGAATGATAAGGTAAAGTAGCTTGGATCCAATGCTTTAGTTCTCGAATCTTTCGAGATGTGATAAGCTTGCCTTTAGGGCATGGTGGATAAGCTTGCCTTTAGGGCATGGTTTATAAGCTTGCCTTTATGGCATGGTTGATAAGCTTACCTTTATAGATATTGATAACTTCTTTATGGCATATTGATAAGCAGCCTTTATGGCATGATAGATAAGCTTGCCTTTAAGGCATAGAGGATAAGCTTGCCATTTAGACATAGTGGATAAGCATGCCATTATGGCAATTGATGTGTGTTTTCTATCCAAGCTTTTAAATATATAATTATAAAAACTAGAGAATACCGATTTGACTAAAAAAAACAACATTCGGCAAGTAAATACCCTAGTTCGAGGTAATATAATAATTGGGGTTAAAAGTATAGGATCATTCCCGAGATTGTAGTAATTCACAGATTGTTTATCGGGTTAATTACCTAAAAATGTAATAAACTTGACACTTTTTGTCATTCTATGTAGGCTACTATTTTTTTGTCATTGTGTCGCTGAACTTTTAAATTCGTGCTATTGTGTGTACTACCGTTTGTTTTTTTATTGCAAAGTTATCCCCGTTTAATTTAAACGATCGTTTATAATTAACTAGTAAAATCTGATTTTTTAAAAGTCTCCTTTTCTTAAGTATTTTTTAAATTTAATAAATGGTTTTTTACGCACAACCCAACCCCCAATTTTTTATACATGTTTTTTACATATATTTTTATACACGCACTTTTATACACATATTTTTATACACACATTTTTACAAAAGTATGATGATTTTGAAAAGTTGTTCAAACTTAGATAGATCTTGAAAACTTGTTCTAACTGATTAAAAAAGATAGCTATAAAAACAAACGAGACGATTAAGAATGCAACCACTAGATAGATCTTGAAAAATGTGTGTTTAAACCGTGTGTATAAAAATGTGTGTGAAAACTTGTATAAAAATGTGTGTAAAAACATGTGTAAAACGTGTATAAAAACGTGTGTATGAAAATGTGTATAAAAACGTGTATAAAAATTTGTGTAAAAACATGTGAAAAAACGTGTGTAAAAACATGTGTAAAAACGTGTGTAAAAACATGTGTAAAAACGTGTGTATAAAAGCATGTATAAAAACATGTGTAAAAACGTGTGTATAAACACGTGTGTAAAAACATGTGTAAAAACATGTGTAAAAACGTGTGTATAAAACGTTTGTATAAAAATGTGTATATAAATGTATGTATAAAAACGGGTGTATAAAAATGTGTGTATAAAAATATGTGTATAAAAGCGCGTGTATAAAAATATATGTAAAAAACATGTATAAAAATGTGTGTAAAAACATTTATAAATTTAAAAAATAATAAGAAAAGAGACTTTTAAAAAAAATCAAATTTTAAGTTAATTATAAACGATCGTTTATATAAAGGACTAACATTGCAATAAAAAACAAACGGTAGTACACACAATAGCACGAATTTAAAAGTTCAGCGACACAATGACAAAAAAAATAGTAGCCTACATACAATGACAAAAATGTCAAGTTAATAACATTTTTAGTAATTACCCTTGTTTAGCAAGTAAAAAAGCAATTAGATTGTCACAGATCAATACCCAAAACTTTGTGTATAAAGTAAGCAAGAAACAAGAACATGACCACATAAACCATAATAGATAAAAGATAGAGCATAGACTATATAAACAAAGCATACCAGTCATTATATGATGGGTTAAACAAATAACAAGCAATCAACAATGATAACATAGAATCCCCTTTTGCCTAATTAATACATCATCACTTTAAGCAGGTAAGAGTGGTTTATATCAAATATGCATATATATGAATTCCTCCCAACCCGGTCGGTCAACATAAGAAAAGGTCTTAAACATTATTCTACTTGGTTTATTTATCAATTTACCCACACAATTCTCACAAGCATGATATTGATTCATATGGCCAACATGATTCAAAATATATCAAGGCAATAATCCTTTCGCCTATTGTAATTGAAAGATATCTCAAAAGAATAACAAATGATCCAAGTAAAATAACATCGAATTCATAAAACAGTTATATTCCTAATCATAGCAAAATCAGCTAAAAATTATTCAGTTTCACATATAAAAATAAATAACAATGTCAATATTTCGACTACAACAACCATCAACCTAAAACTAGTAGTTCATGATCAAACCAACAACCAAATGCTACTAAGATAACTCGGAATATACTATGTAACTTCTGGAAATCCGCAACATATCACCAAATGGTGTGTTTGGTAAAAAAGTTTATGGTGGTGGTCTTAAGAGAATTTGGTGTGAATACTCTAAGAATCAAAATGGGAAGTGTTTAGTCTCTGGAAATGGATAGAATGTGGTCAAGATATGGTGGTGGATCAGTGGTATTTCGTGGTGGAGATGGTGGTAGCATGGTGTGACATTGTGGGGATAAGGGGTGATTTGGATATAGATCCTAAAATCCCTCACCACTCTTTTTCCTCCCCTCCCACTTGATTTAGAGATTATGTGTGTGAGATATGGATTGGTGTGTTGGATTGGATGAATTTGAGGGGTATTTATTGGGTAAAATTTACTTGGGGACCAAGCAAAGGTTGTATGTGGACATTTTTGAGGCTAAATTCACGTTTTTAATGCTCAGAGTGAAAGTAACACCCTCAAATCCTGAGTAGCAGTCGAATGTTGAATATCCTAAGGGCGTTACATTGATTGGGGTCAAATAGCACAAGATCGAGAACGACTACTAAAACTGTCGTTTGAAAAAGAACAATTGGATTAGAAACGAAAATACTTGTTTGTTACATCAGTCTTGCCTACTAAAATTGTTCGACATACAAATAAAAGATTTCAATTATAACAATTGTCCCCAAAGTGGTAAAATAAGACCCCAAACTTAATGTTGACTCTTCAATTATTGACTCCCAATGTATCATCGCACCTCGTGCCTTATTGACCTAAAAAAGCATTCTTAAAAAACGTCACAATAAAGTGGTGATATTCATAGTTTATGTAAGATCGTTTGTAGGATCGCAAGATTTCGCATTGGTATTGATTAAGCAACAACAATGCAAACCTCATAAAAGAAATTTACTTTCCTAAGCTAATGACACGAAGCTCGACATATATAATGCATATAAATATGCAACAGGTTCCGTGAATGATGTGCTAACCCCGCAACATTACCCAGATTCGACATGGTAATGCGTCGTTCCCAGTGATAGCTAGTCACCCAACGGGGATTTGTCAATCCCTAATAGATCTATCCATAACATTCGCGCCCGCACAATGTAATTCCCAATCACATCTATGCAATTAACAGTTCATGATCATGGACATAAAGGG
The DNA here is from genome assembly GCA_026074375.1 of Tanacetum coccineum. Lineage (NCBI taxonomy): Eukaryota > Viridiplantae > Streptophyta > Magnoliopsida > Asterales > Asteraceae > Tanacetum > Tanacetum coccineum. The sequence continues at coordinate 51,628 of BQNB010023881.1, read as the reverse complement.
GTTATGGTAACTTAGGCAAACACGTAATCATGGCATAAAATGTACACTTGCGTCCAGTTTGTAAAACAAAGCATGTTCTCACCCCAAGGATGTAAATCATTTAAATAATTGTAAAGCATGGGGCTATGAACTCACCTTAGCCGGTAGTTCTCTGAATGATAACAAGTATCCAAGTAGGTAGTGGATCACACCGTTAAGTACCTAAGTAAGTACGGTCAAGTCTTAGTTTACACATTTAAACTAACGACTCCTTGTATAAACTAAATCCCATTTTAAGTTTATATATACCGTTATCACTTGTGCGGTGATGCACAAGATCATGGTTCTTATGATCTCGATGGTTCTCGAGAAACGTGAAATCATTATTAATAAATATACATTATTTATTAACTCGTTATTAAAGCCGTTCGATGTCCGAACATCTTAGTGTTCGACCGACGCGTTAAGTGTTTCATTTGTTTCACTTTTGTTCACTAACATACCCCTAGGTTTCTAGTTGTTACCCTTTTAGTCCCTAGGTTTATAAATATACCCTTTTATATTTTTAAACCCTTTTAGTTTCAAAAGTGACATAATTAGTCCCTTGAGTTTACAAAGAGTAGTTTTTGATCCTTATAATTTCACTTAGCTCCCTAAGTCTTAGAATGTTGCAAGAATGGTCCCTAGAGTTATTGTAATTCGAAAAGTAACAAAACTAATCCTTCAAGTTTCGAAATTTACATTCCTAGTCCCTCGACTTGTGAAAGTTCCATTTTAACTCCGAATAAATCCCAACGAGTGGCATTTCTCTTCGTTAAGCTCGTTTAAGTTTATAAAAAGTGTTTCGGTTGAAAAATAAGCTCATCGAGCTTATTTTGGCTTAACGGGCCTTATTGGGCCCGTTAAGGTCCGTTTAGCTTTTTAGAGGTCCGTTATTGTTTTAATAAGTCTAAATGTTGTTAATAAGCTCACGTGGGCTGTTAAGCTTAAAAATAAGCTCGGTGAGCTTATTGAAGCTTATTTCGAGCTTATTGGGCTTATGGGCCCAATAACTTTACCCGATAAGAGTTTGTAGACTTTTCCTAGTGCCTTTTCCCACTTGTATTAAGCCGAACAAACTGTTCTCCTTTCAGCTTATTCCAAATAAGCTAATAGTGTTTTCATTTGGGCCGGTATTGGGCCTGTTAAGGCTCGTTAAGGGTCCCGAAGAACTTTGTTGGGTCCATTCGGGTCCATTAAGCTTATTTAGATCCAATAAGCACCTTGGAGGTCGGTTTGCTTATTTAGCTTATTCAATAAGCTAATAAGCAACTGTTGGGCCTATTGGGCCTGATAGAAACCCAGTAAGGGTTCTAGGGGTTGGGCCTTAATCCCCTTGGGTCCAATGACTTTCCTAGGATTTTTAGAAGGCTTCTTGGTTGCTTAAGCTCTCGAATAAGCTGTGGGAGCTTATTCGTGGTGTATAGCTTATATTTCGTGACTCGTAATGCTAGAAGGCCCATTAAGGTTTGTTAGGTTTAACGACGCATGCCAAGTGGTCCATTAAGGTTCTTAGTTTCATTTTAAGCTCAATAAGCCGCGTAAGTTTAGAAATAAGCTGTTTAAGCTTATTATAGCTCATGGGCTCGCGTTGGGCTCGCAAATGGACTAGTGAGCCCATTAAGGGGTTCGTTTGGTTCTAAAAGAATTATGAATGGTTTATCTAGGTCCTTAAGTCACAATAAGCTTATAATTGCCCACAAGCATACCAATAAGCTATAGCTTAATTATGTTCATGGCTCGTGTTTGGGCTCTTGAAAAAGCGTACAGTTCGTAAGGGCCCGGAATTGTTGATTAATGGTGTTATATGGGTCTCGCTAAATTGTCTAGCACTAAAACAACGTGTCTAGCATTTCCCTAAGCGGTACGCGACATGCAAATGTTCTTTATTATCGAATATATGTTTCCATACCCTCACGTCGTGATTACAACATTAGTTTACGTGTAGATATTTGTGCATGGTACCACACAAGGTGGTTTTGTGACATGAAAGTGTGCGTGAACCATGCATGGGCTAGACCATGCGTGTTCATGTACACATATTTGTTACTAAAGGATCATGACGCGACTTACATGCTACTACAAGAGATATGACGAAAAGTAAATGACACAAGGGACTTAGGTACGACTTACAAAGGTCCTAGCTTTCGTTGGTGGTGAGTTGGGACGTCGACCCGACCCTTATACACCCAAGCGTGTACGTTCTCAAGCTTCAAAGTCTATTTCCCAATCTTCTTAGCCCGTGTCTCCTCTTAGCAACCTTGGATTCGTTCTTAAAAGATCTCTTGTGATTGTGAAATAGAAATGTGGGTCTAGTTGGGTTGGTTTTAATGAATGACGAGTGATTAAAGGGTAAAGGGATGGTTTTAGCTTTGAGAAGAGTTCAAGTGTTGGGAAAAGTGTATTGGAAAATGTATTAAGTGTAGTTGAGGAGTGTTATTTATAGGCAAGTGAGCTTAGTTACACCCTTTAGTCCTAAACCAAGCCAAACCGTGCCCTAGGAGGTGGTTTCGAGACTTGCTAGTTGATCACACATGGTTTTGAGTTAAACCACCTTAGTACATGTTTTAATTAGCTAAAGATGTACAAGATTTTGTTAGGACATGAGATCTTATGGTTTTTGGTGCTCTTTTCTTGCTAGCCGCGGCATCAAGAGGTCCAAAGGAGAATTTGGGTTATTATCCAATGTGTCAAAGATCATTAGGGGACCATTAGGACACACATTAATTAGATCATGGATGTACATGTACTTGTTAGGGTGATTAGGAGACTTTGGTAACAAATAAATCACCAAGGACGATTTTCATGCAAGTTTACTTGCCCACATTCGGCATTAAAGGGATATAAACACAAGACTTGATTAAGTTTTGTGTTTAGGCTTTTAAAGTGGGTATTGGTTTGAGTCTAGGTAAGTCTAGGTATTTCCGGGGTGCGTCCAAATGTATTTTATCGCGAAACGTAATCCTTTTACGTGACTAATAAAAATAAAATACGCAAAGTACATAATTATTCTCAAAATAATTATTCCTTACTTGGTGGATGTAAACCTTAATTTATTTGGTGACCGTTTACATTCATTGATTATTTCTAGTCTACGCGGTTTAGCTTAAAAGTAAATATTAAAAGTAAACGCGTATCGGACTAAAATAAATAGTGATCATTAATATAGTCGTACAATGACACGAAAATGAGAAATGTTACAGTCTCCACCCGTTAAAAGAGCTTTGTCCTCAAAGCTTAAGACCTTGTAGTAGATGACGAAGCCCGGTTTGTGAAGAGTTGTGGGTATTTTTGTTTGAACGAATCTTCACGTTCCCAGGTGAACTCAGGGCCCCGCCTAGAGTTCCAGCGAACCTTAACCAGTGGTATCCGGCTCCGCTTCAATCGTTTGATCTCCCGTTCCATGATTTCAACGGGCTCTTCCACAAACTGGAGCTTATCGTCAACATGAATTCCTTCTAACGGCATGACTAATGGTTCATCGGCATAACATTTCTTCAGTTATAGTTTCCTTGTCTTGCTAGAGAAGCTTCTCTTGGTCTGGTGGTATTATTAGTATTTGTCATGTTAGCGGCTTGTGCTTCCAGAGCTGCAGAAAACACTTTATCAGCAACTAGTTTCTTGATGGCAGCTTGAGTCATGGCTGGTGTTTCAGATGTTGACATCCTTTTAGGCGGCATTCTATCAACATAAGACAACACGTAATAAGAATGATATCACAATTCTTAAATTGATTAAAGGTCAAAGATAATAGTGATATCGAAATCATAGATAATTCATATCAAATAAGTATCTATGATTTATTTAGAAGTCAAGTTTTGATTTCATTATGATGAGAGACGGAGTTGTGTATAGAGGAATTGTTTTTAGATGGATATATTGGTATATGGAACAACAATTGTATAAAGGGATTGCCATTGTATTATATCCTGAACATAACTTTGCCTTTGTACTGTAATAGTTAATAAATTTAATCATGTGTTGTTATTTATACCACAATCCCGTGGCTAGGTTAAGGCTATTACTGATTATCTAATCTTCGTAGTTTGATGTCCTTTTTGGCTATTCTGAGTTCATAGATTGCATTCAGATAGATCTTCCGTATTGCTTGGTATGGACTTGGATTTCTTCGATGAATTTGTTCTAGATAGCTATTTGCAAGCAAGCCAATGCATCTTGTTGTTATATTCTATTTGTTTCTTTGAAGATTAGTAATTTGGCTATGATCCTTTCGGAGTTTCAGCTTTCCAGATATGTCGATCTATCTTGTTGTATATTCACCTGACCATTTCCGAGACCTTCTATTTTGTCTTCTATGTGTTCAATGCGGTCGAGAGAGAGTTCATCCAAGTGATTCAGAATTTTCTCAATTTGCTCCTCGTGATGTTCCAAACTTGTCTTACGAGAGCTTTCTCCCATCTCAAATTCTTGAGGTAGGGCAGAAGTAGAGGAGAATGATTGGTTATGGCCTTGTTTCTTAGGTGACAATAATTCCTCAAGAAGAAAGAATTCTTAAGGATTAAACATTGAGGATGGAGGCACAATAGTTGGTGGTGGAATAGGTGATTCTTTAGCATAATATGCATGCATGACCTTCATGAAGGGGTCATCATGAAAAAGTGAAAGAGTTGGTGAAGCTATTGGAACTAAACCAAATGAGTTATTTGAAGAGCTAGAATAAGTATTTCCTGGTGAAGCTGGGGAATAGTCTTGGAAGCCGGGATATAGTCTAGAAAGTTAGAGGAAAAAGCATCCTCAATATTGGAAGTAGGGTGGTTGGGAGAAGACATCACTCTGTTAACAACCCAGCAGTAAATAACATAAATTATTTATATAATAGTATAATAGTTATGTATATTTACATATTATTCGAGAGATAAAGTGGCACGAAGGACTTTCTTGGATGAAAAAAAGAAAAGTAGTTATAGTTAAGGTTTCAACCTTGTTCTCTATAACCTTGGCTCTTGATACCAATCTATAACACCCCCATTTTGACAAATATAGCAGCGGAAGCTAATCTAGGGTATTATTTCATAGTACAACAGTCATAATCATAGAAAATGACTCGTAAAGAGACGTTTTTGTAAAATTTAGTTATCATTCATTTATTCATCAGAGTTTTACAAGAAGAGAGATCCCAAAATCTAGAAACATAAAGTTTGAATGATAACAGTTTAGCCATCTTTAAGTCCGTGCCACTCCGTGTCATATGTTGCTCAATTACCTAAGATAAACATGCTAAAAAGATCGACACAATGATTGAGTGAAATTCATAGGTTTATGATAAATAATTGAATACAAGTCATCATAACAGTGGGTTGCGTTGTTATACACCCATAATAGTAATAATTGCAATGTAGATACAATTATCATAGAAAATAGTATTATTGCCCTAAGCTCATGACACCGAGACCTTAAGATAATCAATAATCACAAGAAGTTGCCCCAACGGGTGCCTTTGCCAAACACCCGCATAGTGATTCAAATGAAGTGCGTTTGGTTACCAGAAAGTATAGGTACACCAACGGGGGAGTTCAGTCCCAAATAGATCTATTCACAGCATTCGCGCTTACTCCGAAAAGTAATTAACGGTTCATGATAGTGGGGTCTTAATGGTAAAAGTAAGGACTTAGGCAATAATAGGCAATAATGCATCAGGATAGCATACAGTTGGAAAAATACTTTGCATTCATGGTTTATAGCATGTATCCCCCTCGCGGGTTTAAAGCAATATTTCAAAGATTTACAATGCGAGCTATGAACACACCTTAACATGGGAAATTCTGATTGAAGGCAAAAGTATATCAAATGAATTAACCGGCCTCGTCACTGCAACCTGGGTAATATGTTAAGTCATAGTTTTGATGTTTATCTTTCAAAAGCATTATCATACATAATTACTTTTGAATTTCTGATATATTGTCATCCACGGTTCGGGGGAGTAGCTACATAAGTCAGAGGTCATAAGCCGTAAACGTTTGAGGAGCCAGGACACTTTTAAAACGTAAATTCCAGCAAACTCGTCAAAACTGTATACTCAAAAATGAAACCCCTCACAGAAATTCACTAGTAACGTGATAAAATTCCTTAGTAACGTGATACAATAAGATTTTAAGTTTCTTCTAAAGCTAGTCGATGATAAATTAAGTTATATTTATAACCTAATTGTTTTATAATGCGTCGATCGATGATTAATAACGATAAATGTGTCAGGTTTTAATAAAATCGAGTCTTATAATATTTATATATATTTTTATAATTTATATAAAAATATTATACTTTATATTTTTAAGTATGCAAAAATGGCAATATATACCCTTGATTTATAAATTTTTACAAGTTATCCTTTTAATATATAACCTTATATAATTTAATCCCTTAACTTTGGTGGCAAAACAGCCCCTTGGGGTTTTAAGTTTATGAATATAATATTTCCAGCCCCTCTAGTTATAATTTCAAAATATTTACAATATATACCCCTTACATGGGATTTATTTTCAAAACAAGTCCAAAAACCATAATAATGATATTTTTGAAATCCAAAAGAGTTTTGCAGCTTATGGCTTATTAGATTAAGCTAAAATAAGTAGAGTTTACGAGCTTATAGCTTATGGAAAGGGCGTATGAGCTTAAAAACATAAAATGGGTCGTTTGGGTTCGAATTCATAATCCAATGGGTTTGAACATTTAAGACTTGTTAAAAAGCTTATAGAAATGACAAATGAGCTTATAGGAATAGCTTATTATAAAAACTTATGATCTTAGCTTATAGGATTCAAGAAAATGGCTTTTTAGGGTTTCATAGGGCGCGTTTGGTTTTTAAATTTTAACACACATGGGTTGTGATTCAAGGCTTTTAACAAGAGCTTATATATGATCATAAGGAAGCTTATTAAAGTTTCAAAACAGAAAATGAGCTTATTGAACAAGAATTAAGCTTACTTGAGCTAAAACGGGTCGTATGAGGGGTTTTTGGTTTCGTACGCCTAGTAACGACTTCAAAGCTTCTTTCTCTTGATTTCTTGGCTTCAATTCTGATCTTGGGGCTTCACTTCTCTTTCTTGATCTTGATTAAGGCTCCATTTTTGTGTGGGTTGAAGATTTAAGGTGTGTTTTAAATGAATGAATGTCACGTATTTACATAGGGGTCGAAAGACTTGGTGGCCAAGTTTTACATCTTAGAGGCCAAGAATACTTAGGGTAGGCTGCAAGTTGAATGGAGTGGAAGCCAAGGTTGATGACTATGATGAGCTAGGAGATAGCATGACAAGGTGGAAGGATGTGGCATGGTTTCGGTTATCAAGAGAAGGTGACGAGGATGGGAAAGACTTGGAGAGCAAGATTGATGATGTAATGGTGACAAGAAGCTTACAAGGTGGTGATGGAGCTGCTTGCAATGTATGGTGTGGGTTCAAACTAGTTTAGGACTTGGTTTGAAATAGACTTAGGGTGTTACGGGTTTAATGGGTCACGGGTTTTAGGTTTTTAGGTTTAATGAGCTAGGGTTTAAGATTAGGAGGGATTAGGATTTAGATTAGTGTTAAGATCAAGGTTTAGGACTAGGATTAGGGTTTACGGGTTTTAGGTTTTTGATTTAGGGTTTAAGCCGTGTATAGTTTAAGATTTAGGAGGGATTAGGTTTAGATGGTTGTGCATTGGAATGTTATACTTGGTGCTTTATAGGTTGTACGGAATGTGTTTGAAAAATGGAGGGAAAACACTTGATTTTGAATTCGTGCTTTAATGACTTGTACTTCAGGTTTTAGGGTGTTGTACCTTAGTTTTAGAGGGAAATATGGTTTAAATGTTGTGCATGGTAAACTTGTACTTTGAGTTTAGGAAGTGATACGAACACTAGAAGAAAATTTGGAGGGAAAATGGAGAATTTAGATAATCATGTATTATTGATTTGTACTTAAGGCTTTAAGATATTGTACTAGGGTTTAAGAGGGAAAATATATTCGAAATTCATGCTTGGAATACTTGTACACATGCCTTGGAGGTTTTACAATTTTGGAATTGTATTAAAACATTACCCACAATTAGGGTTTTGGGATAAACGTTAACGTATAACATTTGTTTTATAATGATATGCTATGTAGATAACATATAAGTATTTGAATGTATTGCTTGACATATTATGATATTCATTTGACAGATGTGGTTATAGATTTGGTATTGCTGGTTGCATGAGGTTGTTTACTTTACTATGTAAGTTATGTTACATAGTTGGAATGAATAAAGCAAAAAATTTCCTATGAAAAAGTAGTATTTAATGTAATATAATTGGAAATTATAGTGATGAAAATTGTGGGTTGTTACAAGAGGTATGTAGATTCGAACGACATAAATCATGTCGAGAAATCTACCATATGGTGCTTCTATTTTTTCTTTTCTTAAATGTTAAGGATAAGGAATTCCTGGTATGTACGGTTTTAGTACAGGAGTTCGATGCACTTCTTTTGTCGGTTTTGGTTTCTTTATTGTTGGTTCGTTAATTTTATCATTACTATTGAGTTTAATTGTAGGTTGATAATTATTAGTGTTGTTTGGTGGGTCATAGGTTTTGCCACTCCTTGTGAATACGGTATTCACATGCTCGTTGCGAGCTTGCAATGGTTGATAAGCTTTGGTGCTTTTAGGGTTTGGTGTGGTATTACTAGGAAGAGATCAAGATGGTCTACCAGATTGTTTTTTAACAAGTTGATCGAACTTAGTTTCGAGGTTCTGAATTGAGGCTTGGTGGTTTTTGTTGGTAGTTTCAAAATCTGTTTTGAGTTTATAGAAAGTTTTCTTCACAAAATTGTTTGTGGATTGTTGAGATTTAACAAAATCGCTGAGTTGTTTTTGAAGATCAGGTTTTTCGTCAGCTAATACAGATTTTGAGTTATCTCGACTATGTTCTCCAGTACGTCATTTATCACGGTTACGATCACGGTCGCAAAAATCGTCGTAAAAACGGGTACGTCGAAATATTTGCATAAATTTTGCTTCTTCTGAACTTGTCATAAGTTCATCATCCTCTCTGCAATCAGAAGTGAAATGATTACCTCCGCAGTTGTTGCATCTATCACACATTTATTTCATTTCAATTTTTATGTTTTTGTATTGAGAATCTATGTTGATGGTCATGGAATTTATTTTAACCATAATTTTTTAGTAGTTGAATTGCTGCTACCTTCATCGGCTAAAGCAACAATTTTGTGAATATTACTTTTTGTCTTTTGGTTTGTATCCCAGCCGAGTTTGAGTAAGACTTTGTCTTCAAGACATTGATATGCTTGGTTTGGAGTTTTGTAGAGGAAGATTCCTCCAGCTTCAACATTAAGAATTTCTTGAGTAGGTTCATTGAGTCAATGGAATAAATTTTGATGACATTGCCTTTCGACAAACCATGTCCATGATAGTTTCTTAGTAATTCTTTCATGCGAAGTCAGGCTTTAGTTAAGCTTTCTTGTTCCTTTTGGTTGAAGCCTCGGATTTTTCCAAGAACACAGTCAAATAACGCTAGAGGGAAAATCGTCTTACAAAAGCATGTTGGAGTTCATCCCATAATTTTATGGTTCCTTCATCAAGTTTATTTAACCAATTTTTTGCTTCGCCGATTAATGATAAAGGGAACATCATGAGTCTAATGGCATTGGTTTCGGTAGGTCCATATTTGAACATGTTGCCTACTTTGATGGATTTGTGAATGTGTTTATGAGGATCGATTTGAGTACGTCCATCAAATTAGTTTTCTTTGACAAGAGTCAAGTGATCGCCTTTAATAGCTAATTCTTTGGCAGTATCGGTTGTGTGATAGCTGACCGGGAGTAGGTGCTACGTTTCGGTCAATGGCACACATCGGTAGATCAACGGGATCCATGTCGATGAGATCGTGTTGGTTAAATATTTTAAGAATAAATTTGAATTCAGTGATTCTTTTGATAGGTGGGATTATATCACGAGGATTTTTGAGTCTTATGTCTATTTGTGAAAATGGTACTTTTTTACGTCTACGCCTTTTATTAATGGTTCGTTTGGGTTTGGAAAGTGGACTAACAAGTTCTGCTTCAGAAGAATAGGTGTTCATCCAAGGTAAAACTATTACGGATTTTTCGGGTGGTAAGAAAATTAAATTTGAATCGAAAGAGAAATTTTTGTTTCTCTGAGTAATTTGTACGACGCACTGATAGAGATTGCAACGTACTTCGAGTATGAATTTTGGGTTTTTTGATTTTGGTATTGGATTTACGAATTGGTTGGTTGTTTTGGGTTTCTAGGTGGATAGTAAACATGATTTAGGTATCAATTGGTTTGATTATGCAGTACTTTAGGAAAAGTACCATAGATTTGGATATGTACGGCGTACCTAGGGTTGGATACGTCGGGTCGTGTATCTGGGTTCAAGTGCCTCGCACTTAAGGACATGTGCGGCGTACTTGCAGGTAAAATGTCTACAAAAATTTGTAGATCACAAATTTTGCTATAGAATTCGATTTGGGTTGGTTCAAAATACTTATTAGTGATAAAAGAATAGATTTTAAGTCACTGACAGCGACGCTAAAAACTTTGATGTGTTTCGAAAGCTTTAAATTTAAATAACTAGTTTACCAAAATTTTAACAAAACACACGGGTAATGTATAACCCTCGTTTTGTAGTATAGTATACATAAGACCATGTCGTCCCAACAAATACTTTTATGTATATTTATATCACAGAAGTAGTTTAAAACTAAAACAAGCAAATTCACACAAATAGCAAGTAATCGGTTTTAAGCAAATTCAAATAAGAGACAATATGATTACTTGGATATTTCATATAACTCAGAAATGTGGCATATGCAAATGATCTTAGTTTGGATAAGTGTACAAAAACAAGTCTTGACTGCAATTCATAATATAGCAATTCTCGTCAAAATTACCTTTTTCATAAATTGAGCATAAAGATTAATCTGTATTTAATTAAAGACTTATGTTTGTTTAAAAAGGTGACTTCTCATAGAATTAACACAATAGTTTATAGTCTAAATAATTACCAATTCACTTAGGCGGATTTCTCCAACCAAAGTCTAAAAACGCATAAACAAGTTTTTAGAATTGCATAACATAAATTGGTTCTTTCGACCTATACCAATAAGCATACATAACCAGATTTAACAAAAAAGTATAGCAAGACTTCAAGTACATTGGATTATAACACAAACATGAAATTGAACAAGATCAAAGCATAGCCAAACACAATTTTAAGTATTCAATGACATTTCATAAACTTTCAAAATTGTGTGCTCAACACTTAACATTTTTTATGTTTGTAAACACATTCTTTCATGACTACTTTTATGTGTTCATAAACATATAGTGTCCGAGTATAGTTTTTTTAAGTATTCTTCAATGACATCTCATACACTTTCAAAAATTGTGTACTCGACACTATCTCTATCCCTCAACATTACATTGGTAGTATCTCAACAACAATTACAATTGGTGTCACATGTATTGTTGAGGGGGAGCAAAAACAAAGTTCCACATAATTCATGCTGAAATATTCTCTTCCCTTGAAGTTTTCAAGACAAATTTTAATCACTTGGTATTTCAAAAACTAAGTGACTTAGTATTTAAAATAACGGGAGAAATGTGACTAAAATGTGATCTTGAAAAATAATAAATGATCTAAAGACTCAAAGTGCTTTTCACTTCTACCACATGTGCGAAATACTTTCTTTTATCGATGCACATATGTAAGGGAAGTTATTCAAAAGATGAAACTTTCAAAGTGTTAAACGTTTTGATATTCTATCAAACACTTTGATTGATTTTCAATGGTTTTATGGCTAAAATAAAATACCCAACAACCTATTAATTCACGATGATTCTTAAGTCATAAGGTGGTTAGGTTAGGTATTAGTCCTATGATCCAACCAGAACCGAAGGGATCTACCCAAGGATAATCCATAGTTAAAAATAGTAGTCATTAGGTATGATTTGGAGATGAATGAGTAAAGGGAATAATGTTGACTAAGACATGAGTTAACACTGGAACAATCACAACAAGGTGTTAGTAATAACGTCTTCATAATCATTGAAGGGGTTGAAGAATGAAAAAGAAATGTAAGGATAAAGGGTCTAAAGAAAGAAGCCCTCCATATAACTTTTGGCAAAAACCGGGTCAATACATATGTTATCAGTCTTTATAAAGATGAATTCTGGTATTAAAGAAAGACATCATGGACCCAGTGATGCACTACACAACCTTTCCCAGCCATTCATGTTTCTCTCAAAAGATACTTATCTCATTTGTCACAAAGATACATACGACTTCTATTGACTTTCTCACTCTGAGTTAGTTGATATTAGAAAGGTGGCAATCAGCTCCAGCCTCTCATTACTAAAACCAAAATGCACTAATTGAGTTTAGAGCCAATAGATCAATCTATAGATCTCATTAGGACACATTTCCTGATAAACACTTGTTGTTCAACATCTAGAACACAAGTGATAACAAAGAGTCCTACGCATTATCCTTGTGATATTGCCAGAACATCAGAGTGATACTCTTTAGTATTCACAGTGATGATCGAAATCCTTCCAGTGTCAACATCAAACAACACTGCGGTAGGTGACCTACAAGATTTTATATGAATCAAACTTGTGATAACTGGATATCGATTTTGGTCCAGTATTTGAATTAACAACTCAATCAGTAAGATAGTAACTAACTGATTCACTCTTATCGTGTTGTCTCCTTTGAGACGTTTCAGTAATGAGAACAAGCAAGTACAGTGAATCTAATGCATCTGCATTAGAGGATATAACACTTTGAGCTCGAAACCCTGTCAAGAAGGTTCTTTAAACCCATCTGATCATAGGTATAGTATTTATACTATAAAACGGGAAACTGGTGGTTATCGCAACCTAAAATCGACGAATGACAAAGGCATATCATCCATATCTATTGTTTATTACTAACCAAAACATGCAGGACAAGTCGATGGCATAACTACCACATTCCAGCAGAGTCGGATTCATAACCACATGCTCATGCTCGATCGACAAAGATAAAGACATGATGAAAGCTCAAGTACATGTTACTAAAGTCTTTTGCAAACTCTGATATTCAAGATCTTCCTTAAAGATATCAAGATTATCAAGACAAAGACTGTCAAGGGATATTGTTAACAATCTTTCAAGATAATGCAAAGTGTGAGCATGTCGGTACCAAGACACAAGATCGCAAGATGGCAAAGACGACAAAGATCTCAAGGATAAAGATTTAAAGATATCAGAATCAAAGACAAAGTCAAAACAATGACAAAGGCTCAAGATCAAAGATCATACAGCATAAAGGAACAAGCCTACAACGAAGATAAATACCAGGATCAAGACTCAAGAGCATAACGAAATACAATCTCAAAGAGCTCAAAGTTCAAAGGGTTCAATGACCTTGCTTCGGGGAAGATTGTTAGCCTCAAAATATTGAGTCGAACAAGGAAGCTTCGGTCATTTGTTAATATTCGTTGTAATAGGCTAGAAAGGAAAACTGAGCTTGGTATTTAATCTAATCTTGTATAAGTTGTGGGTTTTAACCCAACCAAACCTAGGCCCAGCCTGACTTAGAAATGCTAGGCATCTCATTTATCTCCTAGCACTATACATACCCCCTCTCCATAATGGAGATGGGTTGGTTGTCATTTGTGTTCTCTCTTACACATGTGATAATCCAACCTTGTCTTCTGCTTCTCTTATTTCTTTCTCTCTCTAACAACTCTCTAGTTTTCTTTCTTTCATTCTTTCTATAATTCTTATGTGAAGTGATTATGATATTTGGTCCCACACCAACCATAATAAACGACTTCATGATCTCAGAGAGTTTCATAAGGAAAAATCGAGACATACAATAGCTTGGATGATTAACTGGACTATACAAGTTTCACTAATAAATTGGGTATTCAAATACCAAACTAATCTAAACCCTTATTTCAATATGAAATTACTCCTTGTTCTTGATGATTTTCATTTGTAAAATGGTGGTGAAAACTTAGAGAGGATGTTGGTATTGATTGTTGTTGTGATAATTGAAGTGGAGAGTATAATAAATAAGACTTTTGAGTTTGTTGAGCTTCAAGTGTGGCACACAAAATATTGTGTGTGGCACACATTGCGGCTTAGCGGCAAAGGTATATTTATTATTTTGAGAAGTGCAGTGTACATACATTCCAAAACCGGCGTGCATAGCTTATTGGTGGTAACGACTTTGTTTGACTTCTTGACCCGAAGTGCGGCGCACATAGTAGCAAAACCAATGCACATAAATGATTTTCAAGACTTAGATTATTTTCTTCGATCTATCCAATGGGAGCTTGATCTTTGACATAATTTTTTTGTTTCTTTGCATTCTTTTCTCATTTCATCTTCAAGTGAGCTAGCACATGATTTTATGCAAATAAGTATCAAAAGTTTACGAGAAATGATCAAATAACAATGAATAACGCTACTAGAAATATGTATAATTTGAGTGTTATCAGTATATGATATACCTTATGAAGGGGTAAATATAGGGGTGGTCTATGCTATTAAATGGTGCATAGACACTCAAAGGGCACGATTCCATTCAAACCATTAAATGCCATGTCGTGAGAAAATTACAAAGTGCACGACCATGCAAAATGATGATTAATTCCATTTGACTAACATATACGTGTTGCAGTAAACAAACCCATAATTTTATTCATCTTTACAAAATGGGTAACATGCGACTTACTTTAAACATGATAAAACAAATTAAACAAAAAAAACATAAACCTACATACATACATCCAACACATCATCACACTCCATCTATCCCCGACCACAAGCCAAAAGAAATCAAACCACATCACATCCCACTTACATGTCTCTCAACCTCACATAGATATTAATGTTTTTAAAAACCATGTTATGGGTTTCTTTGATCATCTGCATAAAAAACTTTGCTTTCCTAATGTCTTGACCTTTGAGTCGGTTTAACTATGCCACACTCAATGGAAACAATAGACCCATGCAACCTTTGAACCTCGATGATGAGCTCCCCCTTGATATGAGACTATTAGTAAGCTATTGACAAATGTGGAATCGTAGAGGGGGGTGAATACATTTCCATTATTAAGTTAAAACTTTTGTATCAAACAATCAATCAAGTTTATACTACAATAACTATACTAAGGAATATCAAACAAATAATATCATCACAACACAATATATAACACAAACATAGATGCAATGCAAATATAAATATAAAGGGATAAAGGCAAATATAAATGTAAAGTGATAAGCAAAAGAAAGTGCAAACTGGACACGATGATTTATAGTGGTTCGGCTACGAAGCTCCTCTTCGCCCTACTCCACTCCCCGAGTACCCAACTCGAGATTTACATTACTAGATCAACAAGCTCCTTTAAGACGGAGAAAACCATACAACGTCGCTTACACTTTATCCGGTACTAAGCTAAATACCGAGTCCTATTTCGAGGTAGAATCAACCTAATGTCGCTTACACTTTATCCGGTACTAAGCTAAATACCGAGTCCTTCTTCGGGTATAACCAAACCCGTTATGTTTTATGGCCCAACATAACAAACCTTGTGTTTTATGGCCTAAACACACAAACCACCTAACATCTAGTTTGTTGTATAATGATTGATACACAAATGTGTATAATGATGATCCAAGACATAATTGTCAAATGGATGTAAAAGCCTAATCTAAAACATCAAGATCACTAAGCATGATGTTGTTGATGAAGATGACAAGTCTCTTGGCTTGTTGTGATGGATCTTCATATATGTAGGTATGTGGTGGATGATGATGGCAAGATCTCTAAGATTGCTTGAATGGAGGATCATGTAGAATCATGCTTGCAACAAATGAAAGTTAGAAGCATTATATCAAGGGTTAATGGGGGTTTGGATGATATGATTATTTGTGTTTTTAATTATAAAACATTTTATACTGATCCTAAAATTTGTTAATAATTAGGAAGAAAAGGTTTGTGAAAAGCTTGGGTGAAAAACTAAGCAAATGGGTGGTATTTATAGAAAACCCAAAACTTGGCCGTCAAGGTGCTACGAATCTAGGTATGGTGGATCCATATGCCTATTTAGGTGGATTCGTGATCCGCATGTGTCCCAAAATATGGATAGAGTTGATTTTTAAATCTTTTCAAAATCTTTTCAAATCTTTTTAAATCTTTTGCTTAGATCCTTAATGTACTTATAAAATCTGAGTAAGATTTGCTAGATATGAAAATATCTTGTAAGATTTGTTTCCAAAAATGGTTAAACAAGAATAATTAGTTTTGTCTTTATTCCCTAATTATTTTGTCTTATTTTCTAATATGGCTAGACATGTTTTGATCTTCCAAGATTGTTTCCTAATATGGAAGATTCTTCTAGAAGCTAGATCTTATTCTAGTTAGTTAAGTAAATAAGTTTTGTCCTATTCTCTAATGTGATTAATTACTTGTTAATCATTTTCAATGGTTTGTTAAATGAGTTGATCATAATGCAACTTAACAAACATATTCATACCTTTTGTTAAAGCATGAGTAGACTCGAGACGTCGAGAGGTGTTGATGAATATATGCGTTGATGAGTTGTAATCACGCGTAACTTGCACATTTTATGTTATGTATTACAAGTTACTTGTTTGTCATTATTAAAACCAAAGGACTTGTTAGTTTAAATATCATAATATTTTCACTAACAATCTCCCCCTTTTTGATGATGACAAATATATAAACTTGTATCATAGTAAAATTTAAAAGTTACTCGTTTACACTTCCTTCTCCCCTTTTTGTCGAAATAAAAAAGGTGTATGGTCCAATCCATAGAAGGGCGTGTCCTTGGAGTTAAAATTTGTTTCTCCTCAGAAAGGCGAGCTTGCATCATCCCTAGTAAAGTTATACTTCAATCTTCATCTTCTAAGCAACTTTGAGCTATCTACATTGATGCCCTCGAGCTCCCCCTAGCTCCTTGCACTCCTATGATTATTGACCTTGGTTGCTAATGAATCCATGGATCAAATTTCTTACAAAGACTTAACCTACATCAAGGGTTAGTTTTGTGCAACATAATATATATATATATATATATATATATATATATATCATGAAGCAATATGAGAAATATATGATAAATGCGTGTATGCTTCTTCTTGATGAATGCTCCCCCTTATTTGAGGCATCAAGGTATTATCAAAAACCTATAAAAAAATGTTAGTGCGAAACTAGATACTCTGTTAGACGAGTATGTGCAACTAAATGTATACAAGATGCACTCTCTAAGTGCTTGTCGGAAGCTCCCCCTTTTATGGGACACCAAGGAATTGAGTTAGGGAAGTGTACTACAAAACAAAGTTAGTAGACAAGTGTACATATACATAATAACAATGATAGTTATGTATGTAACAGAAAAGTAGATATATGAGAATAGTATTTTGATCCTAAGGTTTAAGATAATGTTTAGGAGCAAGTAGCATAACTAATAGATAAAGTGCTAAAAATTAAAAATCAAGAAATTTCGAATTTTGGCATCTGCTAGGAACGGATCTACCAAAGCACTAACCATTCTTGGATCCGTCGGTCGCAGAGACCATCAAAAATAAGCAGAACCCAGTTTTGTAGCTGTAACCTAGAGCACTTAGCATGAACAATAGCAAGTAAGGGTCTAAAAAAGATAACATACCAAGTTATAAAGATGTTAAGCATCGTGATAGCAAGCGTCAAAAAATAATAATCTCACATAGTAAGATAGCAAAATTATTAATTATGGTATCAAAAGTACATATTGTAATATACTATCGGGGAACATGATATGCATGTCTTAGATATGAGTACACTAAAGTATGACACTTTCAAGAAATGTTGGATATTAGACACATGCAATTCTAAAAAACTAGATAAAAAGAACTAATACACGTGCTCGATGACTAAGACTCAATTGACACCAAATTTATCCAACCAATCACACAACTTTAATAAATGTGAACATAATTCGTTTATAGTTTGACAGGCCTTTGTTATGAGAACGACTTCATCTAAGATGTCATTTGGATAAGGAGTACTATCGTTTTTAGAACGACACGTTCCTTAAGAGATGATTATCTACCAAAGATAATGATTTGACTTCAGATATACTTTCGTCAAGGGTTGTATTGAGAGATTCATAAATCCTCAAGGTTTGTTTGTTAAGCATTATGTGTGCTTTTCATGTGTGGGGTGTTCTAGGAAAAACATTTTTGTAAGACTTTGGGTCAAACTAAATGTTGACGATAAGGATGATTTATTAAGAAGACATACTCCAAGTATGTTCTTAGAAGAAAGAAAAATAATAATTATTATAAAATAATTATTATGACATATAAAAGTAAAATGATATCAATAATATTTTAACACGTCATGTCAAAAATATATACTCGAAAGTAGTTATATTACGACAAGAATAAATAGTGAAAAATAATATGCACCTAGAAGTAAATAAAAAAAATTCCATATAATGGAAAGTGGTAAAGGATGAGCGAGAACAAAGAGGGAAGGTGTTTAGATAAGGTTGATAAGGACGGTTTAGAATAATATATCATTTGCACTAACGATGACACGAGTGATTGGGTTACATGTGTTTGGTTGTCAATGTTGACGAACAAAGACGGATATGTGAGACGAAGTGGTAGTTCTTTCATAGTGAAAGAAAAATGAAAGACACAATAATGTAGTGACTCAATAACACTTAAAGATTGAATATCTTCTTTATGTTCTTCACTTGCTAGTAAGTGGAAACAAACTAAAAGACTCAATTATGGAAAAAAAATGAAAGGATCACTTGTAATGGTTATTGGATAAGTGTGGAATGTTCTTGAGGAGATAATTTATTTAACATGGGAGTTTGCAAGTGAGGACCAAAATTTATTGGTAAGGGTGATGATGTTCTTCAAGTGAAGATAATAAAGATTGTGTAGTTATATGTTTTGAGTATCATGTTTGTGAGGATTGATGTTTGTCGAACTAAATATTACTATCAAGAGTAATATATAGTTGTAAGGTTTGAGTGTATGGTTGAAGTGTTTTATGCGAGGTTTGGTTATGTGAAAGTAGTCATCACTATTAAGAGTGAAGTCTAGTGATAGGGTTTGTGTATGATCGACATACAGGTCAAAGGTTCTTTCACAATCAAGAATGAATTATAGTAAATGGATTTTTGAGTGATGGTTGACGCAAGGGTTGAATGTTGTAGTAACTAGGCTAATATTCAAAGAGTTATGTGCTTTTATCAAAAAGAGGTATTGACGCTAGATAGTGATGTTAGGGTAGAAGACTAGAACCAAATCAGTTTGTGTAAAGGAGGTGTACTTGTGTTGTGGAAAATGAAATGAATGTTCTTATTTGAGGAGGTATTAGTCCTAATAGTGAAGTTAGGGTAAGAGCCAAGTTACAATCATGGTCACCAATTTGGTTTGTGTGAATGAGGTGTACATGTGTGAAGGAACAAGAAATGAGTTCGTAGGGTAAAGGTTCGCTTGAATTAGTTTCTAAGGAATAAGAACCACATTTGTGAGTTCTTAAGAATGTTTGGTGAAAGAATAAATGTGAAAGAGTGTATTTTCCCTCCCACTTAATTCGTGCTTATCCGTACATAACGTGTTAAATAATAAAGATAAATAAAGAACCAAACAAACGATGACGAAACCGATGAGCTTGACAATGTCAAGAGGGATTATGATTAGCATACGATGCTCTTCAACTGTGAAGTTACGTAGCTCTTCTCAAGCATTGCTAATGTTCATAGAACAATCACATGATGAGGTATGAGGTTATCTTAAAGGTGGTATTGGATATGGTTGAGAGAAGATATTAGCTATCTATATAGTGGTAGAGGTGTGATTTAGGTTTTCATGTAATTAGTTAGGTATGAAAAATGAGTGATATAATCATTCATGGTTAAGGATTGGATCCCTAAAGATATGAGACGGTTGATATAGTAACAAAGTAGTGGGAACGAGTTACTATGGGGAGTTTTGAGTATTTGACCGTTGACGATGAGGGACGGAAAACGTATTTCGTAAAGAAAAGAATCAAAGTGATCTAAACTAAAATCATTAGATTTGTGACGCGAATGCGAGGAAAAATATTCTAGTGAGGAAATATATACCTAGGTGCATAGGACATATAAGATTTAAGGCTGCAAGTTTATATAATCATGTATCAACATACTAATCAACGTGATTGATATGTAAGACTATATGATATCTATAAGTTAATTGTTTTACATCAAACATAATGTAGGTACATAATTAACACATAAGTCATATACATTCAAGACATGATAGTTTTAATTGCAATTGTCATGTAAAACATGTTAGAATTTAGCATCATGTTTCATCTAGATAAACTAAGAGATATTTTATCCAAATCACTAGAAAAGAAAAAAACGAATTTATATAGACATACATTCAATAGCTAAGCATATAAACCTTGTGCATAGAGATAATCATAAAGGCATATAATTGCATTACATCGAATCAAGTTATCATCATGAAACATCAAAGCACATATGTGAGGTGCAGGTTGTCTAGATTGACTAAGGAAAAACCTAATTTCTACTTGCTTAGTGTGCACTCCTAATGAGATACAAATCCTTATGGATTAAGAGGATTATGTATGTGTACTCGATAAATCTTAGTGGCACGCGGTAATACTCTAAATGCAAATGACACATGTAAATGACACTAAGTTACTTAAGAATATTAATCATAATAATCAAAGATATTGATGTACGATATTATGTGACTTCTATATGTTTATCTAGACATGCGGACCTAATGATATAGTGTGGGTGCACAAGAGAAACACGTAGATCATATAAAAGCTCACATAAAACAATGATTACGTCACACACATATATCATACAAAACATGTTACCATTTAGCATTTAATAACACGTATCATAAATATAAACTTATAGATATTAAACCGGGATTGCTAACCAAAAACAAAGCCGTCTAAATAATTATGCATTCAACAATTAAGCAAGTAATCATTGATTATCAAACTAGCATGAAGATAATATAATCATATTTCACGAGAACAAGTTAACATTTTGAAATCACAAAAATACGTATGCGATGTGCAAGTAGTCTAGGTCGACTAAGGAGAATCCTAATTACTACTTGTTTAATGAGCAATCCTAATGAAATACAAAGTTCATCAATGTAGACTAACATTAGGCATATTTAGAAAGAGCCATTTAATCAAGTTAGAGAATGAATATGAGACTATCACTAGTGGTGCTCAATTCAGGCTAAACACGACCATTTTTACGGGTTATACCACGAACCCAACTTCCTTCCCAGAAGCAATTCAACCGTTAGGTTAAATTGAATTTCTAGTGCAATAGATTCTCCAGTAGTCATTCTCATTTTAGAATAAAATAGAATTCCCGCATTTTCCTAATGAAGTGTAGCAAAGATGAAATTTGAATTGTCCACTAATACTTGGCCTAATATGACTCAACTAATATGTTTCAATTCCGGTTCTCATAATCCTAATCATGACGTGTACAATCCTAGGGTTAAATAAGAGAGCAAGCAAGATGTCGTGAGTTTAAACAAGATTGAGTCTTCTAGGACTTAGGAGTATACTTAAGTGTGACAAGGTGGAATGTGCTACATTAAAGCGTTCTAAGAATGCACCTTTGCATGTCCTTTTTGAAAATAATATAATTAAGGTTATTTACCTCAATAGATATTGTGAATATTCCATTGTAGAAATTATGATGTTCTAAAGGTTAGTTACATGTTTGTTAGACCTTAGACAAGTGCAAAATGACAAAAGGAATATATTCAAATTTGATGACCACGGACGGATCTACCTAAATCAAAGACGGGTCTCCCTTATGGAGGATCCGTAGGTCGCACTATTGTCTGAAAATAGACAAAAACACGATTTCTCGTTATTTGGGTGATTGTGTTAACTTTTTAGTAATGGGAGAAGCTTATATATGTTATAAGGGTTCTTGGTTTGAACTTTCAGATTCGACCTCTAAGTTTTGAGCGTAACGTGGATGTTGTCATGAATTTCCCGATGGAATTTCAACGATGTCAATCCTACTAGGAGTGTGTTATCTTTTAGCATATTTTTGACCATTGCTAATAACACAAGCATTATGAACATTTAGACATAACAAAGCATCGTCAATACAAGTGTGAATTGCAATTCGATGATTATTCTTTTCGTCTTATGATCAATTTCATAATTTCATGTAATAACTAAAAATAGTTAAACATGTAGACTCGGAAAATATCTATGGTCATTTTATTGATATTTCCGTTATCTAGATAAATTCTAATCTAGACTCCATGTTCATATTTCGAACATTTGTAATTGGATAGAATAATGAGATTAATTATCGTTTGAATAATAATCATCTTTATATTCGAAGTCCACTTACGATCACTTATAGAAAGAAAGCAAAATAATAGTTTATAGAATATGTTCCATAATTCTTAATCCTAATCTTAGATGATTGAATTGTTCTCGTTTTAAACACTTAGTTAAAGATAATGTTATGCTTATTTGGTATAGAGAGAAAATGTTATAAAAAAGTGAATTTGAGTCTTGATTCATGCTTTTGAATTGTATGAGCAAATTTACATATATTGTACATTTGCTCGTGTTTGGTTTTCGGAAATGACAACTTTACCAAATGCATTGCAAGGTAAATTACTTAAATATCTTGGACGAAACATCCAAGTCTTCAATCCTACTTTGAAGTGCATTTTAAACATGCTATTATTAATAATAGGAACACACCTATTGGACATGTAGACTCAATATAAAATCATTATCACAAGTGTGAGTTATGAACCAATGTATATTCTTTTCGTCTTTGAAAAGGATGACATTATTTTCATATCAACCTAGTGTGATTGAGTATGTAGATTCTAGATAATATCTTTTGTTATGATTTTGATATAATCTTGAAGCTAGACAAATAATGAATCCGATTTCATATCCAAACTCAAAAGAACTTGGCAATTAGATTTGAAAGATAATATCAATCATAATTTGAATAATGAATCGATATATATATCTGAAATGTTTCTTGGCCCTCACTAACACTCTTTTAAAAGAAAAAGAAATAAATATGTTCCTAATGTGTTTTATTTAGACTAAGACTAGTCTTAAGTGTGAGGTCATTTAAAATGATGAGTTTACTTGTTTCTTTGGTATTGTCGTATATTTTATATGTGAGAAAAACTTATTAGTTATTGTGCACAATATGCTTAGATTTTGACTTCTAAAGAGTTCACAAAATTATCTTAGTCATTTTTAAGCATTACGAATCTTTTTCGAAACTACTACATGTTTATATAATATTTTCAAACTTTTGACTAGAGCGAATATTTTCATTTCAAGTTAATGTTAATGTGAAAATTTATTCGAAGATAAAACTTCAAAATGAAAGTGTTTTCTTACCAAGAAAGTTAATCTTTCAAATTTAGAATTACAAGAAATTCTAAGTTCATTTTAATCCAAATATTTATTAGTTGTGATTGTGAATTAGACTAATGCAAGCACAAACTAAGTTTTAAAACACATTTTCCTTTTCTTATATACTAATGTGTTATTATGATTTTTTTCTCTTGTTTAGACAACCTATGTTTAAGCAAGATAATAGTTGTCTAAACAAGATAATATGATGACATATTCTAGAGACCTTCTTGAGACTTTAATAAAAATAAAAGTGTTTAATATATGGTGGTGACACATCTTATAACATGAACTAGTAACACGATAATCGTGCAAGACAATATTTTTTAAAAGGTTTGACAAACTTGCTTAGCTCTCAATCCTAAGTGGGTTAACCTAAATTATAGAATTTACAAAATGTTGATATAATATTTTTAAACATAGTGATCTATATCTATATGCAATACAAAAACAATTTCTCAACTTAGTGCAAGAGATCTTCCATAATATCAATTGATGCATATTGTAACGCCCCGACCCTGAAGGGTAGAAGTATTACAAATATGGTGTGACATCAAAGGCATACATAATCATAACACAAGCATAAACAGCGGAAGTCTCAATAAATAACCAAAGGAAAAATTAAGTCAACAAGACTTAAGGTACATAAGTTCTTAAAGGACAGACATATCCAAACGAAATAACCGAAATAACGAATGTCTCGAAAAGTAAAAAATCAAATTAGTTTTCTTCCCATTAGTAAGTTTGAAAATACATTTACTTTCCAATGATAAAATATACTAACTTTCAAAAGTAAACCAAATAGAAGTGTCCGACGCGAAAGGAAAGGTTAAAATCAAATTTTTACGCTAAAACAAAATTTTAGTTTTGGACACGCTGTGGCATTTTGTTTATTTGACAAACTTAAAATTTGAATTAATACTTGAGACCCATTCCATTGGAAAGTACATTCAAAATTCTTCAATTTTGGTTTTTGAATCATCGAAATCCGACGCACGGTTGATTTTCTACGAATTTTTGAAGTTTGACAAAAACTGAAAACCATACGGACGGATCTCATGGACGGATCCACTTTTGGTGGATCTGTGGGTTGTAGAGGAGGTGTTATTTTGGCAGAATCGTTTATTTCACTTTTAGACACATTATACCCTTTGTTTGGGATTCTTTAAAATACCTTCAAGCTATTGTAACACTTTATAATTAACATCAAAACTTTTAAATACTAAACAAAGAACTTTTCACATTATGTGTCGCTTGATAGAAATATTAATACAGGACCGTGCTCTAATTTAAAAACCAATTTGTTTTAAAAAGTAGTGCGACGTGGCTCCTGTAACCAATTGTGAATCGAGATGGGTGAGTACGATTCCAATATAAAATTAAAACTTTTGTATCGAAACAATTACTCAAGTTTAATACTACAATAACTATACTAAGGAATATCAAACAAACAATATCATCACAACACAATATATAACACAAACATTGATGGAATGCAAATATAAATATAAAGCGATAAAGGTAAATATAAATGTAAAGCGATAAGTAAAGGAAAGCGCAAACCGGGCACGATGATTTATAGTGGTTCGGCTACGAAGTTCCTCTTTGCCCTACTCCACTACCCAAGTATCCAACTCGAGAGTTTTACTTCACTAGATCAATAAGCTCCTTTAAGGCGGAGAAAACCATACAGTATCGCTTACACTTTATCCAGTACTAAGCTAAATATCGAGTCCTATTTCGAGGTAGACCCACCTAAGTAACGTCGCTTACACTTTATCCGGTACTAAGCTAAATACCGAGTCCTTCTTCGGGTACAACCAAACCCGTTATGTTTTATGGCCCAACATAACAAACCTTGTGTTTTATGGCCTAAACACATAAACCACCTAACATCTAGTTTGTTGTATAATGATTGATACACAAATGTGTATAATGATGATCCAAGACATAATTGTCAATTGGATGTAAAAGCCTAATCTAAAACATCAAGATCACTAAGCATGATGTTGTTGATGAAGATGACAAGTCTCTTGGCTTGTTGTGATAGATCTTCATATATGTAGGTATGTGGTGGATGATGATGGCAAGATCTCTAAGCTTGCTTGAATGGAGGATCATGTAGAATCATGCTTGCAACAAATGAAAGTTAGAAGCATTATGATCAAGGGTTATTGGGGTTTTGATGATATGATTAATTGTGTTTTTACATTATAAAAACTTGTTTATAATGATCCTAAATGTGTGTAATAATGTGGAAGAAAGGTTGTGAAAAGCTTGGGTGAAAAACTAAGCAAATGGGTGGTATTTATAGAAAACCCAAAACTTGGCCATCAAGGTGCCACGGATCCAGGGATGGTGGATCCGTCTGCCTTTTAGGTGGATCCGTGGGTCGCACGGTCCAATTTCAAAATTGTTAGAAATCTTTTTAAATCTTTTGCTTAGATCCTTAATGTAGTTATAAAATCTGATTAGAATTTGTTCTAGATCAAAAATCAAGCTTAACATTAAAATGGTAAGATTTGCTAGATATAAAAAGATCTTGTAAGATTTATTTCCAAAAATGATTAAACAAGAATAGTTATTTTTGTCTTTATTCCCTAATTATTTTGTCCTATTATCTAATATGGTTAGACATATTTTGATCTTCCAAGATTGTTTCCTAATATGAAAGATTGTTTCTAGAAGAAAGATCTTATTCTAGTTAGTTAAGTAATTAAGTTTTGTCCTATTCTCTAATGTGATTAATTACTTGTTAATCATTTTAAATGGTTTGTTAAATGGGTTGATCATAATGCAACTTAACAAGCATATTCATACCTTTTGTTGAAGCATGAGTAGACTCGAGATGTCGAGAGGTGTTGATGAATATATGCTTTGATGAATTGTGATCACGCGTAACTTGCACATTTTACGTTATGTATTACAAGTTACTTGTTTGTCATTATTAAAACCGAAGGACTTGTTTAGTTTAAATATCATAATATTTGCACTAACAACTTTCAAGAAGTAAATAGTAATTAATTTTGGTCAGTTTATAAAAGAATGACACAAGGTTATTTCTGGGTCATGCGTGATGAGGTCGTCATAGGACTTCTACATGAAGTTTTACAACTCCCTAGGCAGGGTACCTAACTGTTGTAGTGTAGTATAGGCAAGACACGAGGGTTGTTATCGTTCTCTAGGGGAATAGGCGTCAGTAAAGATCCTAATTGAATGTAGCTAAGAACCAGAGGTTGATAGAATATTATTTTTGTATTTTTATATTTTCTGAATGCAATTAAAATCTCGGGTTTTGAAGGTGGTTTGTTTTAAACTACTAATTAAAACTAAATTAAACTAACTAAGATTAGGGGAATTCATATATGAGAGAATAGTGTTTACTTAATCATGTATGATCCTTGGTAGCTTCTCCTAACTTTATTGCCTTGTCACACTTGTGATGTATATGTAGGTACTATTCTAATGCATGGCGAAGTACAAGAAAACGCCGTCTACGAAATAACTAACTAGAGCAACGCACAAGTAAAGGTAGTATGACGACTATTACAAGGCCCCTAGTCTAGATAAACGCGTTTGTATTAATACCTAAAGGGGATCATCCACACACGGGTAAGGTAGTATGAAGATTATTACCGGTGGAATCCTTTATACGCAATCATGTCTCCCAATATCTCACGATAAGGGAGTAAACATGCACACACATCAACAAGAGGCAACAAAGTTAAGATCTACATACCAATTCATATACAATCATACGCAAACACTTAAAAGATCTAGCCAAGCTTGTTCAAGATAGAGTAAGCACAATTATATATCAAACAATAAGACATATTGAAAGATAAGAGATAAAAGAACTTCACTATGATGAATCTAGCGACTAAGGATAGTATAGAAGGGTTGGGAAACCCTAAAATACTCCCAAAATCTGGTACACCTTGTTCTCCTACGAGCTAAACCCTAATTTCTTCTATCAAAAGTGTATATAAAAACGTAGAATTGAGTTTGTATATATAGAATTCAGGCCGTGACTACATCGCTATTTTCCAGACGCCGTCGTCTAGCTAGGGTTTCTTTGGGTCTTCAAACTTGACGGCTGATCCAGACGATGTCTCCATGATTCAGACGGCGTCCCACTTGAGTCGAGACGCGATCGAAGATATTCAGACGGCGTCTCCAAAGCCTGGTCTTGAATCTTCATCAATCTTCACACCCGTTAGCTACCTTGTTCGTTTTCTTCCCAAATTGAGCGCAAATCATGTGTATTTCCACCAAATGTCTTCCAAATGCTAAAAATGCAAAAAGAAACGATTAAGCACATATTTAAGACATTTTTGCATGATTATAAGGGTAAAATGACCCCGAAAAAGTGTATAAAATTACACCTCATCACATACCCCTACACTTGAGATTTGCTTGCCCTCAAGCAAATAAGCTTTTCTACCTT
Source organism: Tanacetum coccineum (assembly GCA_026074375.1). Classification (NCBI taxonomy): domain Eukaryota; kingdom Viridiplantae; phylum Streptophyta; class Magnoliopsida; order Asterales; family Asteraceae; genus Tanacetum; species Tanacetum coccineum. The sequence goes on along the minus strand of BQNB010023881.1, from coordinate 23,660 downwards.
AACAAGATACATATCGGGGGCATTTAATTTACTCTTTAAAGGCTCTATGGCACAACCAATTAGACCTCGTAACTAGAAGCACGGGAAAAATACACTAGCACCTCACAATAAGTGTTTGGATTCTCTCTCTCTCTCTCTCCCGGTGTATAATAAATTATAACAAAATGGAAATCAAAAATTTAACACTCATTACCTAGTCATAGCATATAAGTTACCATAGGCTTGATAAAAGATCAAACCTCTACCGCTAGCGTAAGTACTAATAATTACCTACAAAGAGGACTTTAAAGGGTTGTGATGTGTAATTATGTGGGATACATGTAAACAGAAATGGATAGCATTTGGGAGAGTGGCATTTGGGTGGATTTGAGTGAAGTGGTTAGTCAACTATCTTATAGGAATACACGTTGGCGCGGTTGCTAGTCGAAGACTCGGATAAGATATACAAACTCTACAAAACTCTACATCAAACTCTTTCTTTTTCTTTTCTTGACTCTATATTGAACATGAATAAATAAACTAACTAATAAAACTGATAAACGCAAATGGTAGCCCGTACATTTCTTTCTACTTTTTTTTGTTGTACACTTTTGCCCTACCATTTGCAACATATAATACATCAATGGGATTTATAGATCACCCCTACACTTGAACTTTTTACATACTCGATAAGCAAACTAATCTAATGACCCGAATTGGTTGGATCAAAATAACATGTAGACTACTCGGCAAACATATGGGGGTATTGACTTAACTTTTCTTCCCCATTCTTCCGCGAAATAAATACTACCGTGAATCTTAATCATCCCAAAACAATATATACAAGGATAAGAACTTAGCAACCGTGTACTCTAATAATTAACTAAGGGTGTATCACAACAATGTACTAAAAGCGAGTACATGTAGGGTAAGCTAAGGTTTTGGGTGACACAATTGGTTTAAGGGTATGGTTGAGGTTTCACTAGGGGGATCTCGCACTAAAAGTGAGCGCAAAAATAAACAAAATCATCTTTCTTAGTGGACTTATGAATACGTGCAGGTCGAATATGTAGAGGAGGAACCGCTGCAACCTCAGAAGATGAATGGGTAGTCATAAGAGGTGTTGAGTAATGATCGGTGTAGCTTCCAACACTATAATTGGATGTGGTTGAGTGGTGGTGATGGTTTGTGGAGGTGTATCTGACATTGGTGGTGTTTCAATAGTGATGGTTTCTATGGTTGTTTCTAAGATTGGTTATGGTATTATGGGTGATACACTAGGTGTAGGTTCTTCAACGAAATCCTCAAATGGATCAAGTTTTATGTTGGGATTAAAAGACTTCATGATGATCTTGGAGTTACTGCTGCTATGGTTAGTGTTACTGCTGCTAAGTAAAACTTAGTGCTGTTCATTAACTCTAATGAAAAATATGCTAAGTAGTTAGTACTGCTAGTTCATAGTTACTACTGCTAGTGTAACTTAGTACTGCTAGTGTATATTAATACTGCTAGTTACTACTGCTAGTATATGTTAGTACTGCTAGAGTAAAGTTAGTACTGCTGGTGAAGATTGAAGAAAATATTCTAAGTAGTTACTACTGCTTGTATACAGTTAATGTTGCTGGTGTATAAGTTACTACTGCTTGTTAAGAGTTAATGTTGCTGGTACAAAGTTACAACTGCTGAAAGATTGCAACTACTGAAAGATAAACATTGCTTGAAGATCAAGATTACTTATGAGATAAGGATTGTTATTTTTAGAATAGATCTTTGAGAATAATCTAAGTTTTTTTAATATATTGTAAATCGACTAGGACTCCTTGGTGTATAAAATGAGCCTAGGGCCTAGAGTTGACAATCTTAAAATCTTTTGTTTTGGTATCTTAGTTGTATAATTCATAGCTTCAAGGTTTTGTAAGCCTAATACTAGGAGAGTATTCGTATTATTTGTAATAATAATATTGGAGCTTTTATTGTTGAAATTATATTGTTTTGTGTTACTAAAGAATTCTTCTTATATTAAAGATTAGATTCCGCATAATCTTTAGTATTATCAAACAAAGTTTCTTAAACTAAGTTGCGATAGATTTATCTAGCATAACTAATCCTTATACAAGCTTAAGGAATTCGATCATTAGAAGTTAACTGGGATCAACAAGTGGTATCAGAGCTTGTTGCTTTAAGAATTGATAAAGATGCAGAGTTTACATTGGTTGATGAAACTCAGGGGAGGTATGGTGATGAAGAAATGTTTGATACAGGTGTTCTTGATGGTGATGAGGTGTTAGCAGAACCAGAAGTTACTGTTAAAGATGTGAATTTAAGTGTTGATGAAGTCACTTTGGCTCAAGCACTTGCAGCTTTGAAAAGTGAAAAAGTTCAGGAAAAAGCCAATGTTGTAGAAGAGCCAAGTGAATCAATAACAACAACACCAACAATTACAACAACAATTGCTGCTACAACAATTACAACTATTAGCACAAGACCCAGAGCAAAAGGGCTTGTTATTCATAAAGAGGAGCAAGCAACTATACCAATAGTTTCTTTTCAACAACCATCACAGGTCAAGGCACAGGATAAAGGCAGAGGAATCTTCTAAAGCAGTAGTATGAAAATTTTACTGCATCTAGCTCAGAGGTGTTAGATCAAACCTTTGATAGGCTTCAAAAGCTTATCAGTCAGTTGGAGATTCAAGGTGAAAGTATCTCACAAGAAGATGTAAATCAGAAGTTCTTAAGAAGTTTGTCACCAGAATGGAACACACATACCATTATGTAGAGGAACAAGCCTGAGATAGACACATTAAGCTTGGATGATCTTTACAACAACCTGAAGATCTATGAACCAGAGGTCAAAGGGACATCAAGCTCAAGCACAAACATACAAAACATAGCCTTTGTATCCTCAAACAGCACCAGCAGTACAAATGGAGCAGTTAATACTGCTCATGGTGCTACAACTGCTAGCACTCAAGCTACTACTGTTAACTCAACAACAATTGACAACTTGAGTGATGTTGTCATCTATTCTTTCTTTGCAATCGAACCAAATCGTCCACAACTTGACAATGATACTTTCAACAAATTAAAAAAATCCTGAGATTTAGAAAGAGATGTGGAACTTGAGGTGGCAGATGGCTATGCTAACAATTAGGGCAAGGAGATTATTGAAGAACACTGGAAGAAAGCTTACTGTGAATGGTACTAAAACTATTGGGTTTGATAAGTCCAAGGTAGAGTGTTACAACTGCCACAAAAGGGGACACTTTGCAAGGGAGTGTAAGGCTCCAAGGAACCAAAAAAATAGGAATAGGGAGAACACAAGAAGTGTGCCAGTGGAGACAACTACTTCTAATGCTTTGATCTCATGTGATGGCCTTAGTGATTATGATTTGAGTGATCAAGCAGAAGAAGGTCCAACTAACTTTGCACAAATGGCTTACTCTTCTACAAGTTCTAACTCTAAGGTATCTACTGATTCAAACAGTTCTAACATCTGTTGAAAATTTAAAATTCATAAAGAACAAAATGAACAACTAGTTAAAAAGACTAAGGACATCTAGAAGAAAAATTTCCTATTACTTATAAAACAGGTTTAGAGTCTGTAGAAGCAAGACTTCTAATTTATAAGAAAAATAAGTTTGTTATGAAGAAGATATCAAGCTCTTAAAACGTGAGATTTACTTAAAAGAAGTAGCCATTACAGAGCCTAGGAGGGAGTTAGAACTGGCTCAAAAACAAAAAAGATGAAATTCAACTAACAGTGGAAAAACTTGAGAATTCATCTAAAAGCTTAAGCAAACTAATAGATTGTCAAATAGTTGATAAGTGCAAAATAGGTTTAGGGTATAATGTTGTTCCACCTCCCTATACAGGAAACTTTATGCCTCCAAAACCTAATTTGTCATTCTCTGGTCTAGAAGAGTTTGTGAATGAGCCTATAGTTAGTGAGCCTATAGTTAAGAAGCCTGTAGTTGAGACTAGTGAAGCTAAGGCTAGTGCAGACAAGCCTAAGGCAGTTAAGAAGAATAATGGTGCTCCAATTATTGAGGATTGGGTGTCTGATAGTGAGGAAGAAGATATGCCTCAGGCTAAGATTCAAAAGAAAACAGTTAAACCTAGTTTTGCTAAAATAGAGTTTGTTAAATCTAAAGAGCAAGTAAAAACTCCTAGGAAAACAACTGTTAAACAAGGTAATCAAAATAGGCAGAACACATATAGTCCTAGAGGAAACCAAAGAAACTGGAATAATATGATGTCTCAAAGATTAGGAAGTAATTTTGAAATGATTAACAAAGCTTGCTATGTTTTGTGGAAGTTTTAATCACCTGCAGTATGATTATAACTGTAACATTTCTCAATTTCAGGTCATTTTACGACTTCTATTGTTCGTCACTATTTATTTTGGTCCGATACGCGTTTACTTTTAAGCTAAATCGCGTAGACTAGAAATAATCATTTAATGTAAACGGTCATCAAATAAATTAAGGTTTACATCGACCAAGTAATATATAATTATTAAGAAGATAATTATTAACTTTGACATAAACCAACGTTTGCATGTGGAGCACGACTAACGTATATAGGCCCACGAACATAATATAGCCACTACAACTATTTTTGAATCATATACATTGCTAGGGGAAACAAACAGGCACAAAAGGGCTTGTGAAATCTAAACATGCTCACAGCTTGGGCCCAACCGGCCCAACAGCCCACGAGTGGGATCCATAACTTATTTTTAAGTTCATTCGAGCTTAGTGTTAAAATAGGAAGCTTATTAGACTCGACATATAACAAGCACGCCTTAGATAACTCCTAATGGCCGAATTAGCCAATAGGCCAACCCGAAACACGTACCCAAACAGACCCCAATAAACAAGCCAGCGGGCCTACATACATTGTATAAGCCCTACAAGCTTATTAAGAGTCTAACGAGCAAATTGATATTAATATGGACCCTTAGTATGTTTAATAACCAAACGGATCCTTAAATGGGCTCGTTAGCCCATTACCGTAAACCCCGAAACCCATAAGCCACGAATAAGCTTGGCAGCTTATTTGTGAGCTTAAAACATCTTATGAGGCTTAGGATAACCTTAGGGAAGTTAATGGACCCTAATGGATTGAGCTCAAACATAAACAACCCTTATCGGACTCATAATGGTCCCAAAAGCCCATTACCAGAGCTTAATGGCTTATTGAATAAGCCACAAGGTAAAACAGCTTAAAACAGACCCTAATAAGCTTAATAAGATAAGAAAAGGAGTTGGGCTAAATAAGGAAATGCTTAATGGACTTTTGCAAGTTTTCGGGTTAAGGTTTATTTGGGCCTAACAACCCAAATAAGCCCTAAATAAGCCAATCTTAGCTTCATTATAATACATCACATGTTTAAAGTAGCTTAATTGGAGCTTAACCAAGTCCTTTTCCTTTTGAAAACCCTTTTGAAACTCTTAAAGCTTAAATTCGGGTTGATGTAGGGCGAAAAGCCCATAAGCTCAAAATAAGCAAATCCGAGCATATATATAAGCTGACCAACTAGCTTATGAAGCTTATTGAAGTAATAAGAACCTATTGTCGACTGTTAGGTCTTAATTGGTTTAAAATGTAACTTTTTTACAAGTTAATGGGACTAAATGTTAAACTTGTAAACTTGGGGGTTAAAACTATCAAAACTATTTTTCTATAAAGTCTAGGGGCTGATTTTGACATTACAAAAAAACTTAAAGAGGGCTGTTTTTAAATATATAAGGACCAACAGTGCATTTTTGTAGAAGTCAAGGGACAAAAAGTGACAAACCTAGAAAGAAAAAGGTTAAAAATGACATTTAACCAAACTTGAATAAAAGGACTAAGGTTGTCAAACTTAAAAACTTAAGGATATGTTATAAAACTTAAATGATTTTATAAATTCTTGAAGTGTCGGACTGGACTTAATATAATAAAAGTATTATAGTATTTAAAGTCAAGGTTTATTGGTGTATAAACTATCAGGTTAATAAATGTATAAATTATTAACGGTACCTATCCTTAGTCGTATACCTTCCCAAGAGCCATCATAAAATTACAAATACGATAAACATGTGCACCACCACACAAGTGATAACATTATATATAAACTAGAAATTTATTTTCGTTATAACATTGATCTTTACCCTAAAAACTGTAGAAAAAGACTTCCGTATTTACTTAGGTATTTGACGTGTATTCATACTTGGATATATCTATCATTTTCAGAGGACTATTCACAAAGGTGAGTTCATAGCCCCATGTTTTACATTTATTTAAATGATTTACATCTTTGGGGTGAGAACATGCTTTGATTTACAAACTGGACGCAAGTGTAAATTTTATACTTTGATTACGAGTTTGCCTAAGTAGCGATAACCCACTGAGCCCTATTATCATGAACTGTCAATTGCTAGATTGCGAGCGCGAATGTTATAAATATATCTATTTGGGATTAACGTCCTCGTTTGGGTGAGTAGCGCTCACTGTGTCGGTCTGCCGAACAACAAACGTATACCATGTCGGACTTGGGATGTTGCGGGTTAGAACATCATCCAGGGGCATTTATTGGAAATTTATTGCATCCATATACGTACATCTCAGTGTCATACCTAGGAAACCGTAATTACTTTTATGATATATTTTCCATCTGTTGCCTAATCATAACACTTGGAAATACTTTGTGCGGATCCTATAAATGATTTACATATAAACCTATGAATTCACCAACTTATGTTGACGTTGTTAAGCATGTTTTTTTCTCAGTCAATAAGGCTACGAGTCCAAGAAACATTGGATTTCTCTTTTGAAGATTCATAGAAAGATTTGGAGATGTATTACATTTGGGATATATTGTTAAAAAACCGATTATCTTTACTTTAGGTGTCAACAAATTGAAGCAAGAGCTATGTAATGAACAAGTATTTTATTTTTTAAATCCAATGTATCTTTTTAAACGACACGTTAGTGGTCGTTCTCATATCTTGTGCTATTGATCTATGAAGTAACGCCCTCGGATATTCAACATTCCGCTGCGACCCAGATTTGGGGGTGTTACAGATTGGTATCAGAGCCAAGGTTATAAAGAACCAGGTCAAAAGTTTTTGTCTGGACTATAACCATTTTCAAACGCTGTTTTTCACCAAATGGTGATTTGCACGGGACATACATGCATTACTTGTTTGCATCTAGCACATATATGCTTACATGATACACACTATTTTAGCATTAGTAGGTTACTAAGTGCTTACATGATTGATATATGCGTATATAACTATACTACTTACATTACTATAAGACTCTGATAATTTAAGCTTATAGACATAACATACCGATCTCTCTTATAAGTAATACTTATATAAGTTTTTTTTGTTTTTTTGTTTTTTTTTGCAGTAGTCATGTCTTCTGCATCGTCCGCTGTTACCTAGCAACTTTGTTACAATCGATTCTGAGCCGGACAGAGCCTTCTGGGGAGAGGACCGATTGAATGAGGTGATATAACTAAGTGAGCATTCCAAGCGGGTCATCGTATTACGGATAAAAACGGACTCCCCTGATACATAACAATAGCCTACCGATCACCGATTACATACCAGGCCTAGAGATCCACAAACAAAACCCCGCCAGTTACCTCAAGACGAAAGAGAGTGAGCCTATTAGTTTGTATAGGAAACATGATCATAATTATTGTCAAGCCCTATACCCTGAGATATACATTGGAGGATAAGCATGTGTTCCCAAGCTGAAGAGCACCCATTACCTTCCTGTTTAATTCACTACTGCTGAGTCACGACCCGTAATATTACTATGAGTCCGGATCCCGGGAGGATCAATGAGTAAGAAGGATGATGGAGACGAGATGGTCCGGTTGACTATCCTATGGACGAGGGAGATGATGGAGATGATGATGACGGCAATTCATTTGGGGATGACGCCGATGATGAGGATGAGGATGATGAGGACGAGGACGGGGAGGAAGAGGAGGAGCACTTAGCTCCGGCCGACTCTACTATTGTTCTACCTACTGATGAGCCTGTTTCCCCACCTGAGGGAACAGAGCCTGCTATACCACCACCCTCCACTGACATACTATTGGGCTAGGAATTACCGTCAGGCACCTGCAGGCTTTCATATCACTTCCACCAGAGGCAGAGTTGAAGACTTCTGGCCATGACTACTTCCATCACCATCACCACTATCTCACTATCACATACCCTATACAGGAGAGCGCCATGCTAGTGCACGGCCCCAACCTGCACATTCATCACCACCACCTGTGCCATCACCATTACTCCTACCAGCATATGGTGTCCAACCCAAATCCACATGACACACAGGATAAACCATACCACCTGCCAGGCCCTTATTGATGCAGTTACTGCCACATTACCATCACCTCCACTACCACCACCACTACCCTAATCACTATACATATCACCACCCGTAGACCGTTAAGAGATTCACTGTATCCCGGACAGAGCTGCCCACCACGCAAGAGGTTGTGTAATATACCACTCTAGCTCCGGATATAAGATCTGGGAGAGTTCTACTTTGCCAATGACCTATCTTGTAGGTCGAAGGTAGATTATGTTGAGTCAGCACCGTATATGCCTGAATCGAGATGGCAAGAGGGATTAGTGAGTTTGGATATGAGTAATTAGTGGATACTTGGGTAGATCCGGCAGAGGCAGTTCCTGAGATAGCACCTATGACCGTGGGAGAGGTCAATACTAGGGTTACAGAGCTTGCTGCGCTCTATGAGCATGATACGCAGGACTTGTATGCCTTACTATAGTAATGCTTAGAAATAGTAGGTCCTCGTATATCACAACGAGACGATATGGACTCGCACGGGTCGACTTACTTATGGGAGTGATAGGATGACTCTCCAGGTAGCCCGTATGATGGGTGGAGGAGGAGGCCAATGCTTTGCCCGAGAGCTTGAGCTCACTCGATAGATTGAGTCAGGCGATCCCCGTAGGACTTTAGAGACCAACATCGGAATCAGTGTATGTACACGGACCCATATCCCATCATGCCACACAGGCACAGCTATAGCTGGAGAGTACTCCTCTTCAAAACACATCACGCAGAAATGAGACTCATTTTCAGATGCAGGCAGGCTAGATAGCAGCGCTTCGAGAGTCCTGACCGGAGGGGCGCCAGCACATATTTTGCATGAGACTCTCCTCCGCTGAAGAGAGACTAAGACGAGAGATTAGTAAATAGCAGGGCTGAGTTTGTTAGCACGCCGAGAGCAGCAGGGAGAGTAGATAGCCAGTGACTCAGATGCTAGGATCCAGATCAACCATGATGCTTCAGGGCTGTTGACGATTCCACGTCTAGTGATTTATGTTATTTAATCTTGCTAAAGTCATTGAACATGCATGTTAATTATTAGGGGTTTTTCCCTGCTATCATATCCTTAGAATTTTGTATTGTATTTTTTGTATACAACAACTAATTTCATGTAAAAATTTCTAAGATATAAATGAAATCGGTGTGTTTTATGTTATATAACTCTCTTGTATTGTAAGTCTCATCTATACATTATCCATATTTTGTCATGAGTTATAACCTCATATTTTGTCTTTTTTGATCTTAGACCAAAGCATGACACAACCTACGACCAGACAGGCAGAATACTCCTCACTAACTGAACATCATCAACCCGAACAACTGACTACCATAAACCGTCCAACCTAGATTGATCAAGCTCTTCAGCAAAACTCCACCAATAAGAACGCAAGCCACATTCTCATCTGTGACCGAAGGAATGTGCAAACCGCACCGCCCTTGATACTAACGTTGACTTCATTAATGACAACCATTGAACATCCAGGAACCTAAAGGCCGTGGTCGGTTATTAACTCGTGGTATTAAAAAGATGGAGTCAGTTTTTTCAATATCAGTGTGTAGACGTATTGAGAATCAGGGTAAAGTATGCCACCTGCACTCTGTTAGGTTCTGCTTTGACTTGGTGGAACGGTCAGATAAGAACCTTAGGACCCGAGGCATATGCAATGACTTGGGAGGACTCAAGAAGAAAATAACGGACAAGTATTGTCTACTGGGTGAGATCCATAAACTAGAAATTGAGTTGTGGAACCTAAAGGTCAAAGGAAACGATGTTCCAACAAACACTGAACGTTACCAAGAGCTAAGCCTGATATTAGGGATGGCAAATCATCCCTAAACGCGACAGGGGAAAACCGTATAACCCGAAGCCGTTTGGGTCGGGTTCGAGGGCGGGTTGGCGGTACGAGTATTTATAAAAAATTCTAAGAAGTCAAATAATAAAAAAGTGATAAAAAAAAAAAAGAGAAAAATATAAAGAATTAAAAAAGAAAATCAAACCGCACCCTGCATCCCCACTTACCCACTCCCCTCACCGCCCCCCCGTCCCCCCCACCCCCCGTCCTCCCCCCTCAACCCCCCTCCTCTTTAGCACCCATATTCTTACCACCCCAATCTAAACCTTCCCCCCCGGCACCCATCATAGTACCACCCCCCCCCTCACCCCAATTCCAACTCCCCCCCCATCACGCACACCTCCCACCTCCGGACCGGGAACGCAGCCGTGAACAGCAACACCCCTCCCATCAACCCATACCCCTACACCCGAAACTGTAACCCCTCCTTCTGTACCCCCTCAAAACAGATAAAAATCCAACTACCTTCAAACCATAATACCAAAGAATTTCTACCATAGTAATTTACAAACACCCACTAACAAAAAAAATACACACAAAATTCATAATGACACAAGACTACAAACTCGACTCTGCAAAATCTCCATAATTACGGTAATAGTTTTCTTTCACTTTAAAAAAAATTAAATAAAAAATGGTGTTTTGCAATTATTATTTATTTATCGATGAAATAAATTGAGACCTTAAATCTAGCAAACCGTCAAAATTTCTATAAAATATACAAATGGAAAAAACCCGAACCCGAGGGAAACCCACGAAAAACATGATGGATCATATTAACCGGTTACCCACCGGTATGGGTCGGGAACGGATGTGGATATTAAAAACGGTGCTGGAACGGTTTACACTAAAACCCGCCCCGAACGCGACCCGTTGCCATCCCTACCTGATATGTACCAAGTTTTGTGCTAATGAAACTGAGAAGATCAACAAGTACATCCGTAGACTTCCTGATAACATCTATGGGAATGTGAAGTCTTCCAAGCCCAAGACGTTGGATGAGACGATTGAGTTGGCCAACGACTTGATGGATCAAAAACTTAGTACCTATGCAGAAAAGTCTGATAACAAGAGGAAGGCGGATGATTCATCCAGAAACAACCATGGACACCAACAACAACCCTTCAAGAAGTATAATGTAGCCAAGGTCTACAATATAGGGACTGGTGAGAAGAAACCCTATGGGGGGAACTTGTCCAAATGCACCAAGTGCCATTTTACACCACCATGGCCCGTGCACCAGAAGTTCTACAAGTGCAACACGGTAGGGCACTTTGCCACACGATTGCAATAAGTACTGGCAACTACAAATGTTGCTAATACTCAGAAGGGCCAATTGGGGCAGCACCCAAAGGTAAATATTGATTATGAGTGTGGAGCACCAGGGTCATTTCAAGAGAATTGTCTTAAGTTGAAGAATAAGGATGTAGGTAATTTGAGATTCACAGGGTTGGGTTTATTGCAGTCGGGAATTGCAGAGATGAGAGGGGAATGCAGCGGGACCCGACTCCAATGTCGTCACGGGTACATACCTCTTAAACAACCACGATGCATCTATCCTTATTCCGACATTGGTGCCGATAGAAGCTTATAACCAGCTGCATTTAGTTCCCATGATTAACATCGCCCCAACTCCCATTAGAAAATATGTTTATTTGTCCGAATTAGCTGATGGGAAAATTCGGGATAGACTACTATTATACGAGGTGTCCTTTAAAATTTCTTAGACCATCCGTTCACATAGAATCTAATAACCCTCGTAACTGGTAGTTTCGACGTCATTATCGGTCTTGGACTGGTTAAGAAGATGTCACGCCGTGATCGTGTGCGATGAGAAACTTGTTCAAGTTCCCTATGGGAATTAGACTTTGACTTTTCGTGGCAATGAAAGTAGCAACGGGAGAGAATCTCGGTTGACAGTTATCTCATGTTCAAAAAGCCTCAAGAGTACATTGCCGAATGGATGCCCAGGTCATATTTTGGTACAAGATATCCGCTCAAGAAAGCGGAGGACAATTCGTAAGGAAACCACCCTTAAAAGACGTACCTACCATTAGAGGATTTTCGTGAATGAATCCTGAGGACAATTGTCGGGTCTCCCACCGGATCGACCAAGTGTAATTCCAAATCGACTTAATTCCAGGAGCCGCGCTCGTAGCTCAAGCACCGTATCGATTGGCTCCATCCGAAATGAAGGAATTGTCAGAACAACTGCAAGAACTTTCCGATAAGGGCTTCATAAGACCTAGTTCCTCACCTTGGGGAGCCCCAATCTTATTTGTCAAAAAGAAGAGGGTCATCAGGATGTGCATCGACACCTGTGAGTTGAATAAGCTGACAGTGAATAATCGTTATCCACTCCCGAGGAACTTGGGACAAATTTATTTGATCAACTCCAAGGATCTAGTATTTATTCGAAGATAGATCTGAATATTCGGGTTATCACCAGCTTAGATTACGAGATCAAGACATTCCAAAGACGGTATTCCGAAATCGGTATGGACATTACGAGTTTCAGGTCATGCCATTCGGACTGACAAATGCACTTGCGGTGTTCATGGACCTCATGAACCGAGTGTGCAATCCCTTACTTTGGATCAGTTTGTAATCGTCTTCATTGATGAAATAACCTTATTTATTCAAAGGACGAGAAGGAACACGAAGAACATCTTAAGGCAATTTTGGAATTGCTTAAGAAAGAGAAGTTGTATGCTAAGTTTTCCAAAAATGTGAATTTTAGATTCCGAAGGTACACTTCCTTGGTCACGTCATTGATAGCAGAGGTATTCATGTGGATCCAAACAAGATAGAATCTATCAAAGATTGGGCATCTCCTAAGACACCGACGGAGATCCGCCAATTTTGAGGTCTTGCTGGGTACTATCGAAGGTTCATTGAGGGATTTTCGAAGATTTCTAAACCAATGACAAATCTACTAACTCAGAAAGGCACAAAGTTTGACTAGGGTGAAAAAGGAAGAAAACACTTTTTAGTTAATAAAGCAGAATTTGTGCAGTGTTCCCATTTCTGGCTTTGCCCGATGGAAGCGAAGGCTTTATGGTCTATTATGATGCTTCACACAAAGGCTTAGGCGTTGTGTTGATGTAGAGAGAGAAGGTGATTGCCTATGCTTCTCGGCAGTTAAAAGTTCATGAGAAGAACTACACCACTCATGATCTAGAACTTATATCGGTAGTGTTTACGCTAAAGATATGGAGACACTATCTATTGGTAACCAGCAACCGTATTTACAACGCAAAAATCTATACAACACATTCTCGATATCAAAAGGAGCTTAACATAAGGCAAACTTCATTGGCTTGAATTTACTTTTTAAAAGTTATACGCTAATGGACATTCGTTATCAACCAGGGAAGGAAAACATAGTGGCTGATGCAATTAAACCGTAAGGCACGGATTTGATCCACTGCTGTCAAGCTTTAGCTAAAGTGACTATTATCTAATCTTCCCAAACGAATTTTAAAAGCTCAGATCGAAGCCCAGAAACCAGAGAATCTTGTGAATGAAGATGTAGGCGGTATGATCAGAAAGGACATACCTAAGTAAAGGTTGAAACTATGCGCCGATGGAACTCTACGTTTACACGGCAGGATTTGGTTACCTTGCTATGGAGACTTAAGATCCGTGCTATTCAAGAATCCCACAAGTCAAAATACACTAATCCATCAGGTTTCCAAAAGAATTACCAAGAGTATGAAAAAGGCTATATTGGTGGCCCAATATGAAAGCTAACATCGCCACATATGTTAGTAAATGCTTGACATGTGCAAAGGTCAAGGCCGAACACCAAAGGCCATCAGGACTGTTAGTATAACCAGCAATACACGAGTAGATGTAGGATAATATCATGATGGATTTTATCACCAAGCTTCCTAAGTCGTCATAAGGTTTTAACACCATCTGAGTGATTGTGGATCGACTTACAAAATCTGTTCACTTCTTGCCAACCATGTAGAATGACCATTGGACAAGTTGGCAATTGTACCTGAACAGGATAGTACAAGAACAATGGAATAAACCTGTTTCAATCATCTATGATCGTGAAGGGAGATTCACATCAAATTTTCTGAGATCATTTCAAAAGCTTTGGGTACAAAAATAAGTATTGAGCACATAGCTTAACAATTCCAGAAACCGACGACGCAGAGCGAGGGAGAAAGCTATCCAAACTCCTCGAAGGACATCTTACGTGCTTGTGTGAACCGATTTTGCAAGTATTGGTGTAAGCATTTGCCACTAGCCTAGTTTTTCATATAAACAACAGTTATCACGCTAGCATAAAGCAGCACCTTTATGAGGCACTTTATGTTTGAAAATGTGACGATCACCTGTTGTTTGGTCGAAGATGAGATGCTCAACAGACTGGTCCGTAATTGATCCAAGAAACACCCAAAAAAGATCGTCCTTATCAAGTAAGAGAATTCAAGTTGAGCTCAGGATCTACAAAGAGCTACGCTGACTGAAGCAAAAGCCAATGAGTTCAAAGGTTTGTGTGGATAGGATTATGCTCAAGGTCCCTCACCTTGGAAAGGGGTAATACTATTCGGTAACATGGTAAGCTGAATCTGAGATAATACAGTCACCTTTCAAGTGGTATACCAAAGTTGGGAAAGTTGGGAAAGTTGCCCAAGCTGGAACTTCCCCAAGAGTTGAGCAGAGTTCATCATACCTTCCATGTGTCTAATCTGAAGAAATGTTACGTTGACGAACCATTAGTCATGTCGTTAAAAGGAATTCATGTTGACGATAAGCTCCAGTTTGTGGAAGAGCCCGTTGAAATCATAGAATGGGAGATCAAACGATTGAAGCGAAGCCAGATACCATTGGTTAAGGTTCGCTGGAACTCTATGAGAGGTCCTGAGTTCACCTGGCACGTAAAACTTCGTTCAAAAACAAAAATACCCACAGCTTTTGCACAAACCGGGGCTTCGTCATCCACACAAGTCGTAAATGCTTTGAGACAAAGCTCTTTAAATAAAACGGGTGGAGACTAAAAAATTTCTCACATTTAGGTCTTTTACGACTCCTATTTGTTTGTCACTAATTAATTTTGTCTGATACGCGCTTACTGTTTAGTCTTTACTTTAAGCTAAGATCGTCGTAGACTAGAAATAATCATTTAATGTAAACGGTCATCAAATAAATTAAGGTTTGCATCGACCAAGTAATATATAATTATTAAGAAGATAATTATTAACTTTGTGTATTTTATTTCTATTGGTCACGTAAAGGGTTTACGTTTCGCAATAAAATACATTTGGACAAACCCCAGAAATACCTAGACTTACCTAGACTCAAACCAATACCCACTTTTAAAACCTTAACACAAAAATTAAATCAATTATGTGTACATAACCCACTAGGGGCCGGTTATGAGTCTAAAACAATTAGAAAATCTCCAAATGATTCCCTAAGTACTAGTACAAACCTTCTTTAATTTATGATAGTCCTTAATGTTCCTAGTAAACTCATTACACAAAGGTTAATAACCATTTAGTCTCTCATTTGCCCCTTATTCTGCGGCTAATGCATGTATATACACAAAATCCATAAGCTTTCCAAATCACTAGCAAATCTTGTACATACATTGAGTAATTAAAGATTGTACTTAGTGGTTTAGCTAAATACCATTTGAGGCTAACTAGAAACTCTCAAAAACCATCAACTAGGGAACGGTTTGGTTTGTTGGGGACTAGGAAGCATGCAACTAAGTATTTGCCTATAAATACACACACACTCTTACCATTTTACACTCTTACAACTCACACAACTCTCAAAAAAAAGTATAAATATTCCTCTCCTTGCGTCGTATCACAAACCCGCACGCAAACACACCTCCTTTTACTTATTTCGAGCCAACAAACTCCACTAGGGATAGTATAACGAGCCACAAGTTAACACGAGCAAAGGAATAGGTGTACACTAAGCTTGTAGCTTAGTTTATAAATTTCGCGTAAGTCAAACGTGTGGTTGATCTCATTTTCGACACACACCATCGAAAACAAAGCCTTAGGTATCCCTTTATAATTCCACATTCGAACATCACACTCAATATATAACAATTGTATTATACGTGTTTTTCCTTATTAACTAGTTTATATGTCACGTATGTATATATATGATGTACTAGAGTGAGTCCACGCATGTTAAATGAGAAACATGCGAGCTATACGCAATACTATTACATATAACGACTTGTGTGGTGTAAAGGTGCAAGGAAACACGTAACATGTGGGATTAACAACAAGTGAGACTTTAAAATTTTCGTTTATATAAAACCTAGAACATTCGACGTAAACAAAAGCCCTCATACACGAGCAACTTATAGACCACACGTAAACATTGAAAGTAAACACGACATGGTAGCTTGGGAACGTATACACGACATAAACTAACGTTTTCATGTGGAGCATGACCAACGTATATAGGCCCACAAACGTAATATAGCCACTAGAACTATTTTCAAATCATATACATTGCTAGGGGAAACCAACGGGCCAGAAAGGGCTTGTGAAATCCAAACGTGCTCACGGCTTGGGCCCAACTGGCCTAACAGCCCACAAGTGGGATCCATAACTTATTTTTAAGTTCATTCGAGCTTAGTGTTAAAATAGGAAGGTTATTATACTCGACATATAACAAGCAAGCCTTAGATAAACTGATATTTATATGGACCCTTAGTATGTTTAATAACCAAACGGATCCTTAAATGGGCTTGTTAGCCTATTACCGTGAACCACGAAACCCATAAGCCACAAATAAGCTTGGCAACTTATTTGTGAGCTTAAAACAGCTTATGAGGCTTAGGATAACCTTAGGCAAGTTAATGGACCCTAATGGATTGAGCCCAAAAATGAACAACCCTTATCGGACTCGTAATGGGCCTAAAAGCCCATTACCGGAGCTTAATGGCTTATTGAATAAGCCATAAGGTAAAATAGCTTAAAACAGACCCTAATAAGCTTAATAATATAAGAAAAGGATTTGGGCCAAATAAGGAAATGTTTAATGGACTTTTGCAAGTTTTCGGGTTAAGGTTATTGGGCTAACGAACCCAATAAGCCTAAATAAGCTCATCTGAGCTTATTTATAAGCCCAACAGTTAAAGTAGCTTAAACTGAGTTAACCAAAGTCCTAGTCACTTTGAAACCCATTTTGAACTCTAGAAGCTTAATTTATCGGGTTGATGTTGGCCGAAAAGCCCAATAAAGCTTAAATAAGCTCATCCGAGCTTATTATAAGCTGCCAACAGCTTATGTAAGCTTATGAAGTAAATAAAACCCTATTGTCCCTTGTTATCCTTAATTGGGATTTACATGTGACTTTCTCCAATTTAAAGTGACAAAAGTAGTAAACTTGTAAACTTTGTGGGTTAAAACTCGTAAAAACTATTTTTCTTATAAAGTCTAAGGGCTGTTTTGGGACATTAAAAAAAAAACATAAAGGGTTGTAAAGAAATATATAGAGGAGCCAAAAGTGTCAATTTTGTAAAATGTTCAAGGGACTAAAAGTGACAACATGGAAAGTTAAGGGTTAAAAAATTGTAATTTAAACCAAACTTAAATAAAAGGACTAAAGGTTGTCAAACTATAATAACTTAAGATGTGTTATAAAAATTTAAAGATATATAAATACTTGAGGTATCAGCTGGACTTAATAAAATAAAAGTATTAATAGTATTTAAAGTCAAGCGTTTATCGTGTATAAACTATCAGAGTTAATAAATGTATAAATTATAATGGTACCTATCCTTAGTCGTAATACCATCCCGAAGAGCATCAAGAAAATTACAAATACATAAATCATGTGCACCACCACTACAAGTGATTAACAAATATATTAACTAGAAATTTATTTAGTTTATACATTGAGTCTTAGCCTAACCTGGTAACTAAGACTGGCCGTATATACATAGGTATTAGACAGTGTGATGTCATACTTGGATATATCTAACATTTCAGAGGACTATTCCACAAAGGTGAGTTCATAGCCCATGTATACAATTATTAAATGATTTACAACTTTGGGGTGAGAACATTCTTTGTTTTACAAACTGGACGCAAGGTGTACATTTTATCTTTGATCGAGTTTGCCTAAGTAGCAATAACCCACTGAGGCCCTATTAACATGAACTCAATTGCTAATTTGCGAGCGAGAATGGTTATAAATATATGCTATCTGGGATTGACGTCCCGTTTGGGTGAGTAAGCGCTACAATGCCGGTCTGCCAGACAACTAAGCATATACCAAGTCGGACATAGAATGTGTTGCGGGTAGAACATCTTCAGGGGCATTTATTAGGTAATTTTATTGCATCCATATACTCGATTTAGTGTCATGATCATAGGAAAACCGAAATTACTTTTTATGATGTATTCCATCTGTTGCATAATCCATACACTTGGAAATCTTAGCGGGCCCTTCAATTGATTTACATAAACCTAGTAAATCTCAATCAACTGATGTTGACGTTTAAAGAAAGCATGTTTTCTAAGGTTCAAATAAGGCACGCGGTGCCACGATACATTGGGGGATTTCTCTTAGAAGAGTCAGTACCTAAATAAAATGTGATGTATTACATTTATAGGGATATTTTTAAAACAAAATCTTTACTTTTGTTGTCAAACAAATTAAAGCCATAAGCTTATGCATGGTCATAGTCTAGGTTTTGAAAATGACCTAGTTCTCTATGACTTCAGCTCTGATACCATCTGTAACACCCCCAAATTCTGGTAGCAGCGGAATGATAACAATGGGGTGCTACTTCATAGTCCATACGCACAAGTCACAGAAAACGACCTCAAAAGAGACGTTTAAATAAATTTCATATTCGTTATATTAAAATCAAAGTTACAAAGGATCCCATTTATAATGCAATAGAAACATTTTTTTAAACGTTTGTCGAATGGTATACAAGTTATTAAGCCTTCAAAAATATATCCGCGCGACTCGAATGCTCCCAATGCTCAGCTAGCAAAATAATAACCTGAGAAAATACACGCAAAAACGTCAACAATAATGTTAGTGAATTCATAGGTTTAAGTAAAAAGCAGTATTGAAATAATTTAAGAAATATTTTAGAAGAAAAGTAGCGTTACAACATTTAAAAGTGTTATTTCCGAAATCCATCCGAAATCCAAGTAGTAATTCCGTAAATCAAGAAGTATTTAAAAGTCGACCACAAGACTTAGACAACGGTGGACTAAGTACGTATTACGAAGTCCAAAACAAATAATAGCCGACTATGTACGTATTTCATAGTCCAAAATAAGTAAGGTAGACAAGAGAAACACATTCATCATGTCCAACACTTTGTATTATTTCACTAAGCTCATGACATCGAAACCTTAACAAGTTTGTGCCCCAAATGTATAGGATGCTTGCCAACAACCTAAAAGTACTCCTAATGTTAAATGCACCTTGATCAAACTAGTGACCCAAGGAAAGGTGGGGATTGTCAGTCCCGATAGATCTATCCATAACATTCTCGCGCTCACTATAATAGCAATTAACGGTTCATGA
>BQNB010023880.1:0-61324 GCA_026074375.1 Tanacetum coccineum | reverse complement strand
AACTCGGGCTTAACCAACAAGCTCAAGCTTATCAAGCCCCAGTTGCTCAAGTACCGGTTGCTTACTCAAGGTTCGAGGCCTACACAAAAGCTAATGATGCCACATTGACAAATTTGCAAAAGAACTTAAATGATTTTTAAAGAGAGCAAAAAGATTTTCAAAATGAGCAAAGGAATTTTCAAAATTTGTGTTCCTAAAATATTGACTTTCTCGGCCGATTTCGTTGTAGTAGACTTTGAGTGTGATTATCGAGTACCTCTTATTTTTGGTAGGCCTTTCTTAAGGACCGCACGGGTCTTAATTGACGTCCACGGGGAAGAGCTAGTGATAAGGGATGGTATGGAAAGGATAGTTTTTAAACCGGACGGTCGTCAAGACAAAGAGTCAATCCACATGATGGACATTTATGATGACCGGTTCAAAGATGTTTGTGAACCTGAGAGTAATGATTCTTCTTCTCCCACATCTACTATTGTTGAAGAGTTTGACTCTCTTGTGGGAGAAATTATCAAACAAAAGGAAGAAGTTAAGAAAATATCTGACCCAGTTGCTAGAAGAAGGGCTTGTTTTACATCAAACTTAGAGAATTTTAGAATCATTCACCAAGGAAGAGTTATTCATTCACCTCAAATTGCTTCCGTAGGTGCAATTTCACACATCTTTCCAAACAATAATCTTGAGGACTCTTTCAAAATGGGGGATGAGGATCTTAACTTTATTCCAAACAAGGAATTAGACAAAGAAGATCTCATTCCAATCCCAAGAGAGTCCAAAATTGGAAAAGAGTGTGATTTTCCTCTTTGTGATGATTTTCAAAGTTTCAAGACTTTTTCAAACCCTCTCTTTGAGAAAAAAGATGATTTTCCCTCTAGAAATGACGAGTCAATTCTTAAGGAGGAGGTTCATAAGGAAACTCTTAAGAGTTATTTGAACCCTCTTTTTGAAGACGACGAGGAAATCATTTCTATTGAGGTATCTAGACAAATTTCTCCGAAAGTTAATTCTGAACCCTCAATTGAGTCTCCAATTTCATCTTCTCCTAGCCTCTCTTCTTCAGAGGCTAGTGAGTACTCTCTGGATGAGTTCGCCGATGAACTTGCTCTTATTGACTTCTCATCATACCCAGAGAGGGATGACATGACTCCAGATGATGTTATCGAGTTCTTGCTTTACGGTGACCCTACTAGTGATCCCACTGAGTCCAAAGTTGAGGAGTTCATTAATGAAAATACTCCCGATATGTCAAAAGAGTTTGTTTTAGATGACATGTCATTTTCACCAAAAGAACTTAATTTGGAGTCTCTACCAAAAGATGACTTTGATAATGATGATGATCTCTTTGAGATGGATTCTAACAATGATGAGTGGAAAAGAATTTTGTATGGAGAGGATTTTGAGAGAATGGATTCTGATAGTGATAAAACCAAAGATTTTGACAAATCAAGTTCAAGTGTTTTTAAGAGCTTAAGTGATGAATTTGAACCCGGTGGTTCAAGTTATGTTGAAGGAAATGATTTGGTTTGTTATGAGGATTTTCATGTAAGTGATGCTTTATTCTCAACAATCAATGAGGATAAAGTTTTCAACCCGGGTATCCTAGTTGATAAGAACTCTAAAGTTCATGAGCCAAATGTTTTACCCACCCTGCCCACCCGTTCTTCTGAAATGATGTTAGACTTTGACCTTGAAAACTTTCAAGTTGAGCCTAAGAATGATATTTTGAACCCTAAGGTCTTAGTTTTTGATCCGGGTATTTTTGATAATGTGCTTCCAAGAAAGAGTTCTTTAACTCTTAAGATATTTGACCCGGGGATAATATTTCATGAGAAACCTTTTGAAAAGGATGCTTTTAAGGATAAGAGTTCAAAAGAGTTAGCACCATCTAAATCTCTTTTGACTCTTGATGTTTTTGACCCACTCCACCCACCCTTAATAGACTTTCATGTTACCAAAGCATTGTCCGGGTTCACATTTTCTCTCTTGAAACTCTTTTCTAAAAAGTTTTTTGAACCCGGGATCAAAAATGCTACGGTATATCTTTCATACCTAGTTTGGGGAGGTTTCCACCTCTTGGAATTTCTTCATTCCTACTATTATCCTCCATAATGAACCTTGTTGGAATATGAGTCAAGCTAGGGGACTCTTTAATAAACAAGCGCTTCGTGGGAGGCACCCCATGCTTATCTTTTTATCTTCTTTCTATTTTCTCTTTGCTTCCCCAAGGACAAATCAATTCGGGGACGAGTATAGCTTGTACTCGGTTAACAAAAACTAAGCCGTTTTCGTTTTAAGTCGTTTATGAGCTAACAATGAAAATAATGAGAGGAGGCTTGTTCTCTTTCGTTCTTGTTGGTTGTTTGTGCTTGTTTGTCTAGGTTTTCTGGATTTTGGAGGATTCATGGTTCAAAATTGTGGAAGAACAAAGCAATGCCACAATTTCTTTGATGGTCTCCAATCTTCTCTCTCATTAAGTGGGAAATCTCATATCTTGTCTTATCGAACTAACATCTATCTCTTTGTTTGGCATGACCGCTTTGAATTTTTGTTTAGTATTCCATTTTGACCCCTATTTTAAACTTTGAGGAAAATGTTTCGTTTTATGTTTGGGACAGGATATCTTCGATATTGACTGCACTTCCTGAGCAACCTTGTTTGAACCATTTTTGATTTACCCTTTTTGTGAAAAAAGTGGAATTTTTTAAAATTTTTGCTTTACAATTGAATGCTTAGCTTGGGGAAAAAACACCACTTTTGGGATATTCCGTTTTTTTTGAGTGGAAGTAATAAACTAGGATGTTAATTTTGACTTGACGGGATGAAAATGGACCTAGCTATTATTTAACTACCTTTTGTGGGGCTAAGCTTTCACACAGTACTATTGCGTTGCGATTTAAAAAAATGTGAAGACAAGAGATGATGTAGTTTAAATTTAAGTGTATTTTGCTTTCAGCAAGGTTTATTTGGAAACTAAAGCTTATATGAAGGATTTATGTATTTTTACTCCCTATAAGCTCTTAAATACCTAATCATACGTGCTCTTTTGAATTTAACTAAGTAAACCAATGTCTTTAGAAAAAGTCTTACATTTTGGAAAGTAATTCATCTATTATGTAAGTAAGATTTTTGGTTTCAAATTTTATGTGTTTTTCTAAAGTGAAAAATTTTCCATTCTTCAAAAATATAATTATAAAAGAATCCATTGAAGCAATTTCTAATGCAAAAGAATAATTTTTCGTGCGAATGAAGGAATTCCACTAAAATAGAAGATAATAAAAGCTATATATAGTTATAATCGTTGGCGTGATCCATGTTGAGAGTGAGACTCGGATGGTGAAACTAAGGATTATAAGGACTATGTACATGAATCAAGTTCATAGTCATTCATTATAGGGAGCGCGCCTAGGTGGTGATTGCATCTAAGAGGACTTTGGTTCTAGGCTTTGTAGGTAAGAAGGTGTTGTCGCGATAACCCACTAACGTTAGTAGAGGAGTGGGGGTTTGGAACTAACAACACCGGTTGTTGATGCGATATCCCTATTTGGAGGAAAGGCTATGTATGGGGTTCGAATAGAAACAACATTCCTATTGAAATTTTTTTTTATAGTATATTGAAAATAAAAGAATGGTAAAAATTTCATTTTTCTAATTTCAACAGTTATAAGTATTGTTTCCCAATTTCTTTTAGCTTTGTGTTGAGGCTTTATCTTATGTTATTAACATTTATGTTCACAGGCTTAAGTGTAAGTTTAGATGGATTTCAATCTATAAGATAAATTGATCTATTGGTAGTGAAAAGAGTGGCACACATCTTAATCATTATTTTATTATTGGAGTGAAAGTCACAAGTTGTAAGTATAGAGGCTTCAACCATTTGGACTAATATTGACAATGATCTTGTTTAATAGTGGTTTAGTCATTGTGAAAAGTCAGGGAAGGAGAATTTCCTCTTTTGCTGCCTCTATTTAATCGGGAGAAGCCTATTTCAGTAAGCCTAATAAGTTGCAAAATTGCAGATTGCCATTTAATGTGTTTCCATCGAGATATAAATGTTAAGAAAAAGCTAAGTGTTTTAAAAAGGGGATTCATAAAAGGTGAAAACAAAGGGCATTTTGGAAACTTGTTAGTTTACAAAGTGTACCTTAATTAAAAATTGCGGGAGGTCACGGCAATCCTTTGTTCTGCCCCACTCACCCGGGATTTTTGATAAGTGTTAAATTGTTATACATAAAATACCAGGATTTCGCAATAAAGCAATAAAAATATGCCAAAAGATGGAAATATGTGTGCTTTTTTGTCTCAATGTGCAGGAAAGGATATCAAAGTCAAAAAGAGCAAAAACGACCAAAACCGACAAGAAACGGAAAAGACAAGTGATCAAGTACAAGAGAGAGATTTGAAGCCAATATCGAAAGCCGGATCTATGACCGTGGTTTGTTCTTTTTTTCTTGTTTTGGTTGAGAAAAAGTCAAGAAAGTAAGAAAAGGACAAAGGTATTGACCATTTTGTCCTGACACATGGAATGTTAAAAGGACTAAAAAAAAAAAAATAAACATACCTTTGGGCTCTTCTATATCATTCGGATCACAAAAGCCCAACAATGAGCCCAAAATCAAAGCTCATTTCTTGTTTCAAAAACTACAAGGGCTAGGAATGTTAATTCTGAAACTCATTTATACACTACACTTGTGGAAAAGAAACAGAGGGACTTGTATTATAATTAACCCAAACTTTCAAACCAAACGCGGTATAACTTTTCCTCCTAACCGTTTGTAACCATCTTTCCTGCCCCAAAACCCCACTACTGTTCACGCATCCCCTATCTCTGTCACCAGGCTATCTCCCTGCAACTCATACCACCAGAACCCTCCTCCTTATACTAAAAAACTCACTACGAACTTCCCCACCTTCTAATACACCTTTAACCTCGTATTAATCACCCCTCTACCTCACCAGACCCATGTGGCATCGTATTATTGGGGCCATACACGCCTAAAGACAACGTGGAGCTCCCTCAATTGGACTAGAACACGTCAGAGGATTCATCCACGGTTCAAAATTAGTCATCAAATACGGTTATTGATCTCAAGGACGGCCATGTATTTTCTTCTCAAGTCTCAGCTCTTATTCAGCTCTATAAATAGTGCTAGATAGTTCAACATTTGTAAACTTTTACTTTACTTTACTTTACTTTCAGTCATTTACTTTACTTGTCTTTAAAATTCCTTGCAATTGTATTTTCGTTAAAAGTCAAATAAAGTCAAACTTTCTCCATTGTTATTCAAAGCTCTCATATTAGTTTCATTTCTGTTGTTTAAGCTTTCTCAAATAGCTCATCTTCATTTTTACAAGCTTTCCTATTCAGTTTTCTTCAAAGTCATACATTTGTGAAAAAAGTCAAACTTTGGTCAAATTAAGCTCAATTGAGTTTAATTCTGTTCATAAGCCTTTCTTTACTGTTATAAGTCATTTTTTTATATACTCTGGACTCAATCCAGTTTATATAAGCTAAATTGAGCTTGATTACCTATTCCATTACATTGTGCTCTGTCCAATAGTTCATATAAGCTGTTCAAGCTGCTATAAGCAAAGGAAAAGGTTTATAATGGTTTTATTGAGCTTAAGCTCAGGTTTTAGAGGCTAAGGTAGCCATTAGGAGATTGCTTTTTAAGGTCACTCACTCAAAAAGAGTGACCTAGGGTCAGAGACTACAATTCAAAGGTTCAGCTTCATGTTTTTAATTTTCAGCTGTTCTAATTAGCTTAATATCATTAGCTTATTGCATTGTTTTTTTTCTTGTGCTTAAACCTGTTCAATCTTACTTAGTTAGTTTAAAGATGCAAATGTTTTAAGCTGTGGTTTGCTAGAATCCATTAAGGTCTCATTTCTAAAAATTCTGTCATAAGAGTAGGAAAAGCTAGCTGATAAACTAGCTTATTTCTTTTAATAAGATCTGGTTTTTAGTGTTTAGATAGCTTAATTAGATTAGTTGAAGTTAGAGTAGATATAAGGATTTAGCAGTTTTAGATTTAAAAAAGATTTTAAATGAAATTTAGTTGGGACAGTTCTTCTTCAATAGTGTTTGGGATAGGGTGTTTTTGACCTTAAAAGTCAACAAGAGACTGTCAAAGCATTTTACATAGTTTAGATTTTCAGAGTTATCAAGTTTTAAATAGGTTTTGCAAGTTAGATTGTAGAATTTCAAAGTTTAAAGCTTAAAAAGCTTTTGCCAGCACCAGGACACTTTTAAGTGCAAAGTAGTTTTAGAGTTAAGTGATTTACAACATTTTAGTGTTCAAATTTGGTTAGTGTAAACTTAGGAACATATAGCTAGTCAGTTTAAGAGTTTTAAACTAGAGACTTAGCCTGCATTTGAGTTTATGTCAATTACATCAGCATAAGCAGTATTAACTCAATTAATACTGTTGTTGCTCATCATTTTTAAGGTGTCTTTTAGCTTTTGAAATTAGGAGATAGAACTTAGACTTAAGCATTTTAGTAGAACTCCATTAGCTCTACATAATTCATCTTTTAAGTTTCATTTTTAAGCTTTTAGTCTAGCTTAAATGTTCTTGCAAAAGTGGTATAGCAGCAGCTGAGATTTCTTGCTTATTTTCTTTTAGATTCCTATTTTCTAGTTGTTCATTCCAAAATCTTTTTATCTAGGTTTATTCTATGTTCATAGAATAGCTTATTTTCAAATTTTCAGTTTTTAGGATTTAGAGTTGAGCTAGTTAGCTTATTAGAAATTGCTTAATTTCAGTAATAAGCCTGAACCTTAGTTTTTTATAGTAAATTTCTTTTTAATCTAGTTTTTCTTTTAGCTTATTTCTTTTTAGCTATCCCTAGTACACATCACAAGTTTCATGTAGCTTCTTTTGGTTTTTACTTTCATTAAGTAATAAGCTAAATATAAGCAAAAGATTAGAAAAGTTTGAATTTTCAAAGTAAAACCATAGTTTCTGTAGAACAGATTAAAAAGCTTAATTTCCAGCTTATTAAGTTGATAAAAGTTCAAAGAGCTTTTGTTAAAGTTGTAGAATTAAAGCTCAGGAGTAACTTTTATGTTTTTAGTTTTAGCTTATTTTCATTTTTGTAATAAGCTCAAAATTGCTTAAGTCGTAGGGTCTGTTTGGTACTTTCTTAATAGTTAAAGGTGGTCTGTTCTAACTATAGTGTAAATTTCTATTACTTACCCCGCCTACCCTTTATTTTCATTTGTTTCATTTTCTACCCTGTTCTTTTAGTTTAATAAAATAGTTTTAATATTTTTAATATTAGTTTAATAAAATTAGGGTTTAGGTTTTCTAAGAAAAATAGGGTTTATTGATTAGTCAAAAATAGGGCATTTTTATACTATTAGATTTCTGCACATTTTTAGTAGTTAAAAATCATTTTTCTTTATTTTTCCAATTGAATTTGTATTTTCTAGAAATTAAAATAGGTTTTAGGTAATTTCTATTTCTTAAGAAATTCATAGAAAATAGAAACAATAGTTGGAAAAATTTAATTCTTTTTGTAATAATTTTCTTTTTAATTCTAGTATTTTTGAAAAATAAAAATAGAATTTTAGTGATAAATTTTAGAAAAAGTGTATTTTTAGTTAATTCATTTTTCTTTAAAAAATCATAGAAAATTCAAAAATAGCTAAAAATTCTAATTCTTTTTCCTAAAATTTTCTTTTTATATTTGTGATTTTTAGGTATAAAATTTGTTAAAAGAAGTGCCTTAGATTTTAAATTTCAGTTTTAGCTCACGTTTTTAATTTTCGTGTATTAAAATTTCGTGCTAGTTAATTGTTTTTAATTCTTTAATAGTTTCTATAGTTTAATTGTGCTATTATATTCGTAGTGTAATTCAAAATTCAAAAAATCCTTTATCCATTCTTGACTCGAATCCGAATTATTCCCGAATCTCAATTCACGACTTCGTTAGGATACGACCCGAGAAGAAAATACTTCCCGGTTAAAAATATATGTATTGTGTTTTCTTAAGTGAGATTTTACCCTTTTATTTCTCTTGTTTGAGAAGTAATTGGGAAGAATTGTCACGGGATTTATACTATACATATATAAATTTGACTAGTGCTTACAAACGTTACCAGTAAGTTAAAGGAATCGATCTAGAACACTCTAAAACGAATAGAATCTCTAGTTTTAGATCTAGGATGATCGAAAAATTAAAATGTTGTTTGGAATTGATATTGAATGGTGGGTTTAGGTGCGGTTAGGATTCGTGATCATGGATCTATGTCTTTTCATGTATAGATCAAACATCTGTGCGTTCTATGTATGATTTAGTACTCGTTCTTGATCGAATTTCTATGAAGTGTTTTGTAATGTATTTTGATTGTTGGGATTTGCTTAATAAGATTAGATGATGTTAGTTTGTTGTCCAATTTAGATCCCCAATCCCTTAATGTCTAAATGTGATGATTTTCGAATGTGTGTTGACTTTTGATAAGTCAGCTGACGTTGTGTGTTGTTGTTAAATGCTTATGAAATCATGAATTCACTTAGGAATGTATTAGAAGTCACAAATGCATGTACCGTAGTGTTTAAAATGGTACTTGAATGTGTTTGCTTGTTATTCGTGGTAAAGGTTTGCTATTCGTTCTTGATAGTGGTTTGCTAGTCCTCTTAATAGATGCTTGATAGCGGTTTGCTTAGATATGCCTGATAGCGGTTTGATGTTAAAAATATACTATTATGAGCAGGCAAACCGCTACGAGGTAGCGGTTTTATGAAGATTATTTTTATTATTAAAATAATCCAAACCGCTATTTTGAATTTTTCTTAAATGGTAACGGTTTGATTAAGTTGAATAAAATATTTATAGCTGTTTGGTCATAGCGGTTTGATTAAGTTGAATAAAATATTCGTAGCTGTTTGGTCATAGCGGTTTGATTAAGTTGAATAAAATATTTGTGGTTGTTTGGTGATAACGGGTTGATTTAATTAAATTAAATAGTCGTAGCAGTTTGAACAAATCTCTACATAGCGGTTTGATCACTCCATGTCATAGCGGTTTGGTCAACCCACTTCGTAGCGATTTGTAAGACTTTCCCTATAGCGGTTTGTTCAATTATCTCCTTAGCGGTTTGATTTCCAAACCTGGTAGCGATTTGGTGTCAAGTGGGTAGCGGTTTGGGCCAAAATTCCAAAGTTTTGGCCCATTAGTCCCGATACCCACTTAAGGCCCAATCCTGAGGCCTAATTACACTGTTGACTCCCATCCGGGTCTTGTTAACTTGTGATTGGGTTCAACGGATGTCTTCTGGACCATGACTAAAGTTGACTTGTGTTGACTTCTGGTTTGACCTAAGTCAATGTCCACCGTCTTAATGTTAAATATTCCATCATTCTTGACTTAATCTCACCATAATCAAACCAAGCTCGTCAAACATCATGACTAATGTTCTCATCTAACGTCAACTATATGTCATGCCCGCCTATCTTTGTTGATATTCTTGTGCAGACAACATGGCTAATGAGAATGTTCCCGCTACTGCTCCCACAAGATCTGATGATCCGATACTTCCATTTGCTGCATGGGTGCCTATTAGAAAGATAAACTTTGTCTTGGATCTTCAAAAGAAGCAAAAGAATCCAATCTTTCAAATCTTTGTGGATATTCTGCAAAATATAAACTTCTTCAAATCCTTCACTACCTCAGCTTCTGTTCCAACTATCTACATTCAACAATTTTGAAATACACTTACATATGAGGCAAAGACTGGAGCTTACAGTTTTCAGTTGGATGAAAACCGATCATATTGGATGCTAATCTTCTGAGGGAAGCTTTAGAGATAACACCCATTGATTAACCCTCATCAGTTTGTGTCACCTCCGTCGGGTGATGCAATCATGGACTTTGTAAATGAGCTGGGCTATACAAAGGAAATTCACTTTGTGTCAAGAATGGCGATGAATAACCTTATTTCTGCCTTGAGTGTGACTTTATTGTCCACATGATCAACCCAATGTCTCACAAGAAAGGAATTATGGTTATGATAGGCCAGATATCCAGTTCTTCAGATGCATTGGGGTACAATTACAAGTACAAAAGTAGACTATGCTGAAAAATATGTGGGAAGAATTTGTACAAGCTATGCAGACTTTTCTCGTAGATAAGGCCAATCTGAGCACTGCTCCTCAGAAGGGGAAGAAGACTAAACCTCATGTTATTCCTTATTGTCGGTTTACAAAGTTAATCATCTTCCATTTAGGAAGAACTCACAAACTCACCAAAGGTCTGCGTCTCAGTTTCATCTTGCTGAAGAAGATCACAGACATGGAAATCTCAAGTTCGTTTCCAAAGGCGAAGAAGATGAAGTCTTTGGAATGAAAATTCCTTCGGTGGGTATCACGTTTCAATAGTAGGATGTGTGTTTATTACATGCTTACATGAAAATGGTTGCAAAGAATGATTAGAAAACTGCAGTTGAAGAGGGTGGAAAGAAAAAGTCAGCAACAAAAGCTGATAAGTCAAAGAAACCTGCAACTGCTAAGCAACTCAAGCCGAAACCTATTAAAGACAAGTCAAGCAAACCAGCACCTGCACAGAAATCTAAGGTAACACAGGAAAAACCCTCAATGCCTTCTACTGTGAAGCATCCAAAAAGGGGTAAAGTGCAAAAAATTCACAAAGGAAAGAGTCCTCTCCAACTCATTGATGAAGATGAATCAACTCAATACGAACCTGAACCTGAACCCGAATATCAAGGTGAAGGTGAGGAGTATGATGTCAAACGAGCTATCTAGATGAGTTTAGAAACATTTCAGGCACATGGTCAAGCACTTGTTGGTGGGGTGGCTATTCATGAACCTGTATCAAAAGCCACCCTACAACTACCTGTGGTTAAAGGCAAAGGAAAAGCCATTGCTACTAATGAACAAGTTGCACTTTTACTGCCAAATCTGCACAAGCCTAAGAGGAGAAGTTCTACAGACTAATTCATACTCTAGAGGCGTACTCCAGCTACTAAGGACATCTCTACTGGACCCTCTACACTATTGAAGGGTAATTGGTTTTCCTTGATTATTTTCACAAAAACATACAATATATATAGGTTATAAGGAAAAGGCTTGAGCCAAAGATAAGACCAACAACTCATCTACAGCAAATTATGATAAGGATAATATAATCTTACCAAGAATAGGACACGCCTATTATGGTCATAATAAATGACATTAATTATATTGACTAATACGCCCCCACAGTTGGAGCGGATGAGGAGGTCAGTTACGCTCAAATACGGATCGAAATTCTTCAAACATTGCGTGAAGGCGATCCTGACCAGCGGTATCCATATCTCCGGTCGAATTGAATGTTCAATTTCAACGTGTTTCGTCCGTTGAGGTTGAACAGGGTTGGAAAGCATATAACCAGCACTAACGTTATCACAATAGACAAGAGTTGCAGTCGATAAAGGAGAGTGTAACTCACGAAGAAGATTACGAAGCCATGCAGTTTCTGCTACAACGTTAGCAACACCCCGGTATTTAGCTTCGGCACTAGAGCGTAAAAGAGTGTGTTGTCGTTTAGCGGACCAAGATAATAAGTTATCACCTAAAAAGACACAAATAAACCTGAAGGTTGACCTGCGTGTAGTATGGACAAACCCGACCAATCAGATCAGTATAACTAACCAGAGAGGTAGTGGAGGACGAATATAAATGAAGGCCTAAATCCAAAGTTCCCTGAACATATCTCAAGATACGCTTGAGAGCAGCTAAATGTGGCTCTCTCGGAACATGCATATAAAGGCAAATCTGCTGAACCGCATAAGACAAATCTGGACGTGTAAAAGTAAGATACTGGAGCCCCCCTGCAAGGCTGCGATATAAAGTAGGATCTTGAACAGGAGCACCTTCCGGACCAAGTTTAGACTCTGTATCAACGGGTGTCCGAGAAGGGTTACAAGTAACCATATGAGCATGCTCAATGAGTTGTAGAGCATACTTCTTGTGACAAAAACAAACCTGTAGGAGTACGATCAGCAGAAATACCAAGAAAGTAATTAAGCGCCCCAAGATCAGTCATGTCAAACTCATTATTTAGAGAACCTATAATCTGCTGAAGTAAGGCTGGACAAGAAGCTGTGAGAATGATGTCATCCACATAAATAAGTAAGTAAGCAACCTGAGAACCCTGTCTATAGATAAACAATGAGGAATCGCATCGACTATGATAAAATCCAGCTCGTGTGGCATAACCTACAAACTCGCTGAAACCAAGCCCGGGGTGCTTGTTTCAGTCCATATAAAGATCTCTGTAAAAGACAAACATGATGAGGATACCGATTGTCAACAAAACCAGGAGGCTGATGCATGTACACAGTCTCAGATAAGTCACCGTTAAGAAAAGCATTCAAAATATGCTCGTTGAAGTTGGTAAATTCACTTTTCCTGCCGATTTCGTTATTCTCAAAATGGAAGAAGACAGTAAAGTTACCCTCATCTTGGGATGACCATTTCTTCACACTGCTGATGCAGTTATTCGAGTTAAACGGAAACAACTCAATCTTGGAGTTGGAACTGAATGAATGATCTTCAATATCGATTCTGCGATGAAACACACCTATTCGAACGATGATACCTGTTTCAGTATCGATGTTATTGATGAAATATTAGAAGAAGACTTTGATGCTATTCTAAACAAAGGTAGTAAAATCCTTCATTCCATCGAAGGAACCCTTCTCGAAGAAGAAATCTTTGCTGAATTCGATGAATTTATAGCAATGACTGCCGATGAAAACACTAACTCTGAATCCGATACCGAAGACCAACCATTCGAAAAAATCACCATCAACACAGATTATAAAATCAAGACATCCCTTGAAGAACCTCCTACAGATCTTGAACTTAATTCCCTTCCTGATAATCTGGAATATGTATTCCTGGAAGAACCCTCTTTTCTTCCTGTTATCATATCATCTCAGCTTTCTAAAGAAAAGAAAAACAAACTTGTATCCGTCCTTAAAAAGCACAAGGAAGCTTTTGCCTGGAAAACAACAGACATTCCTGGTATTTGCCCATCATTCTGCAAGCACAAGATACAACTTCTGGATGACAAGAAACCAGTTGTCCAAAAACAAAGACGGTTGAATCCAAATATGCAGGAAGTTGTTAAGAAATAAATCGTGAAACTCTTGGATACTGGTATTATTTATCTAATTTCCGATAGTCCTTGGGTTAGCCCTATTCACTGTGTACCAAAGAAAGGTGGTATTATAGTTTTCACAAACAAAAATGATGAACTTGTACCAACAAGAACAGTTACGGGTTGGCGAGTATGCATCGATTATCGTAAACTCAATGAAGCAACCGCAAAAGATCATTTCCCTTTGCCATTTATGGATCAAATGTTAGAAAGACTCACGGGAAATAAATATTTCTGTTTCCACGATGGTTTTTCTGCATATTTTCAAATTCCTATCGATCCTAATGATCAAGAGAAAACAACATTCACATGTCCTTTCGGAACATACGCTTATAGGCGAATGCCTTTCAGTCTATGTAATGCTCCTGCCACGTTCTAAAGGTGCATGTTAGCAATCTTTCACGATATGATTGAAGAATCAGTCGAAGTATTCATGGATGATTTCTCCATCTTTGGAAACTCTTTCAAAACCTGCCTAAACAACCTTAATAAAATGCTTTAGCGTTGTAAAGATGCTCATCTTGTCCTTAATTGGGAAAAATGTCACTTCTAGGTCAAAGAAGGAATTGTGCTTAGATACAAGGTGTCTAGCGCAGGACTTGAAGTCGGCAAAGCAAAGATCGATGTAATCTCAAAACCTCCACCCCCTACTAACATCAAAGGTGTTAGAAGCTTTCTTGGACATGCCAGTTTTTACCGACATTTCATTACGGATTTCTCAAAACTTGCTCGACCTTTTACTAAGCTGCTTGAAAAAGATACTCCATTTGAATTGGATGACGAATGCAAAAAAGCATTCGAATTATTGAAAGAGAAACTCACATGTGCTCATGTGATCATAAGTCCCAACTGGAATCTTCCGTTTGAACTTATGTGTGATGCAATTGATTTCGCAGTTGGAGTTGTTTTAGGTAAAAAAGATGGTAAAAACTTTCACCCGATCTACTTCGCAAGCAAAACCCTTAACCCAGCTCAACAAAAATACACCGTAACCAAAAAAGAGCTTATGGCTGTAGTTTTTGCATTCGACAAATTTAGATCCTATCTTATTCTCTCAAAAACTATTATTCACATCGATCATTCAGCTCTAAGGCACTTATTCAAGAAAAAAGATGCTAAACCACCCCTTATTCGATGGATCTTACTCTTGCAAGAATTTGACATAGAAATCAAGGATAGAAAATGAACAAAAAATGTTGTTGTTGACCACTTATCCCGAATTGAAAACGATGAGTCAAGCGACGACAGTGAAGTCGATGATAACTTCCCTGGAGAAACTCTTATGGAAATTAATACTAAAGATAAACCTTGCTTCGCAGACTTTGCAAACTACTTGGTCGGTGATATTATACCAAAAGGGATGGCGTATCAACAAAAGAACAAATTCTTCTCTGACCTCAAACATTACTTTTGGGAAGAACCTTACCTTTTCAAGGTATGTTCTGACGGTATGATCAGACGCTGTATATCTGGACCAGAAACTCGAACCATTTTAGATCAATGTCACTACGGACCCACCGGTAGACATTATGGACTGAACATAACTACTAAAAAGGTCCTAGATTTAGGATTCTATTGGCCGACAATCATCAAAGAAGCTCATACTCTAGTTCGCCTTTGCGAAGCATGCCAAAAGACATAAAATATATCAAAACGTGATGAGATGCCCTTAAACAACATTCAAGTTTGTGAATTTTTTGATGTATGAGGTATCGAATTTATGGGACCATTCTCGAAATCATATAAGTTTGAATAAATCTTGTAGCTGTTGATTAGGTATCTAAATTGGCTAAAGCTTAGGCTTTACCAACTAATGATGCCCGAGTGGTTATAACTTTTCTAAAGAAACTATTCAGCCATTTCGGAATGCCTAAAGCTCTAATTAGCGACAGAGGAACTCACTTCTGCAACAAAATAATGGAAAAAATCATGAAAAGATATGGAGTTAACCACCGTTTCTCCACATCATATCATTCTCAAACTAGTGGTCAAGTTGAAAACACGAACAGAGCTCTTAAAAGAATTCTTGAAAAAACTATTAAAGACAATCCTGCTATTTGGTCAAGAAAACTTGATTACGCTTGATTCGATAAAATCGAGTCGAGTAATATAATATAGTAATTCCCGTAGGATGTGAAAATTACTTGAGGACAAACAATAATCAATCTTTCGGAGTCGAAGTCCCAACAAGATTTGAATTGAAAACCACGTTTATGTTTTTGAAGTATAATGCTTGATTATCTTTTAAGATTTTTGGTTTTAGAAAATAAACTACTTTTTAGAAAACTATTTTTAATACTAAAAATTATACTAATATTAATACTAGAATAATACTAATAAATTAAACTACAAGAATTATGCTAAAATGATCTAAAATATTTATAAGATGAAAATGCTTGCTAAGTGACGTGAAAAGTTCATTAAGTGTAAATTAAGGTTTATTAACGAATTAATTTCCTTAGAAAAGATAATTATCTCACAACGTTGGTTTATTTTGACAAAAACCTCTTAAAAAGATATTAATTACTAGATGTGTAGTTTGACTATTTTTTTTAGATTTTGCTCTTTAAAACATTCAAACTACAAATCTAAATAATCGAAGATTATTAATCAACTAAACTTTTTTTCAAATCCACACTTAATTCTCAATTCACTATGTCACTTAACAAGCACTAATAAAACTACTCACTAAGCCTAATGACCAAATAAGCAATGCTAAACATTTTATTCTAAGCTACACTAATGAATTGAAATATGATAGAAAATGGAACCGAATTGAAGAGCCGCAAATAAACGATAACCACCCGATTTAATAAGCTAAAGAAAATATTCAAATTCTATCTAGCTTATTAAATCCTTAAGGTCCACGCCTCATGAGTTGACCGGTACCAAAGTCACAAAATAAAACACAAACAAAACAGTGTTAAATCAAAACAGTTTAATATCAATACTAACTTTGCAATTTTCACTCAATCTGTTCTTTTTAAACAATTGACCCAAAGTGAACTCAAACTTACGTAACCTAATAACCAGACGAGGCCTAAATTCCAATTCTAACAAGTCTAATTACCAACAATAGTCCAATAGTTAATCATTCAATTGTCCAAACGCAAGCCCAAACTAGTAGCTAAAAACTTAAAACTAAGCGAATTCAAAATAAGCAATAAGCAAGTAGAATAAGCTACTTCAAATTCACAATGAACTGGTAAGCAATAAGCTACTAGAATAATCCAAAATCAATCAATAAGAAACTTATTCAAGATAAGCAACGAATAAAAAAAACTTGAGATCCATACGCGACTTAATAGGAAAAGCTAGTTTTAATCCAATTAAGCTCAAGCTAGACTAATAAACTATGAAAATTTGATCCTCAAAACAAATAAGCCATACGAAATAAGCAGTTATTACCTCCACAAATAAGCACTTTAATCAAAACTAGATCTAATTTTTAGCCATACGAGTTCTAAACTATTTCCACTTAATAAGCCCAAATCGAAAATGATTTAAGAACTAATAGGCAACTAAATCAGATCATAGAACTCTAGATTAGCTAAAAACACTTAAGATACGTATATCTTAACACGAATAAGCCAATAAGGTAAATGAAAACTTAATCTAACAATATAAGCTCAAATGAAAACGAATAAGCTATTTAGAAGCTTGTTAAATCAGATAAGATGTTCTTTAAAGAAAACTGGATAAGCTTAAACACGAAAATAAGTTATATCCGAGCTTATTGTAGCTTATTACATATGAAAATCTTTAATCTAAATAGATGAGATCAAACAAGCTTATTGGAGCTTATAAGATTAGATCTGAGAATATTTTAAGAATTTTAAAATGAAAATAAGCTAAGCAAACAGCTTACACTAATAGCTTATTTAGATATTAAGCTAAGTAGAAAAGAAATAAAACAAATAAGCTACGAAATTAAGCAAACCAAACCACTTACATTAAACCAAATATAAGCTGTTACAGAATCCTATTAAGCTATTACAATAAGCTCAGAAAAATAAAATAAGCTACAACTAATTCTAATAAGCTGAAAATGTAAAAAGAGTAAAACTAAGACTAAAATTCCTAATGATCTATAAATGAGGGGAGCGGGTTGATTTATATCCAAGCAGGGGGTAATTTTTGTAAATTCGGTCCCAATGATTGGGCAATAATTAGCCAATCATTGGCTCTTGTGTGTGCTCCCTCGGATCGAATGAAAAAGGCAGGTCTGATCCACCGTTATTCTTGTGCCACCTGGCCTTTCTTTTAGCTTCAATCGTACGCTGCATTCTCACCCGTTTGATAACTTGTAGTGAATTGAAATGAGAAACACTTTTCCTTGCCACGTGTTGCTCTGTCATTCGCCTATCCAATTTAAGTACTAAGTCACGTGACCCACTTTGATTTATTTAGGGAGCATGTGAGCATGATGTCAGCTGACGTCATCACTTTTATAAATAATCAGATTTATCTTGGGCTTTTTGTTGGGCTTTTGCTCGTTTGGGCTAGCCCGGCCCATTAAGTGAGTTACAGGCTGGCCCAATAAGATCCGAGGGCACCGTTGAACTCGTAATCTCTCGCTCTTTTCAATGGCATGCTCGGGAAATATTAACGACTTTATCTTGACATCAAATAATAAGTACTCTTGATCGAAACAAACCCGAAAATACACATTTTTGCTCCATTTTCAATCCGTTTACCTGCAAGACATAAGAATACAAAAAAAACATATTCGCAAGATATTTATCCATATTTTAGCATTTTTAGTCCGTTTAATAGTGTTTTACGGGGTTATAAAGATGTGTGTTTTAGCACACATCGACGCTCTATGGGCTTTTCGCACTGCCTATAAAACACCTACTGGTACCACACCCTACAAACTTATATATGGACAAAACTACCACTTACCATTTGAAATTGAACATCGTGCATATTGGGCTCTGAAGAATTGCAACCCAGATCTCATCGCTGCTAGTGAGAAAAGAATGTTTCAGTTACACGAGTTAGATGAACTTAGACATCAAGCCTATGAAAACTCTCGTCTATAAAAGGTAAGAACCAAAGTCCGGCATGACATAAAATTAAGAATGAGAAAAGAATTCAAACAAGGAAACAAAGTTCTGCTATTTCACTCGAAGTATAAATTTAAACAACCAAAACTCAGATCTCGATGGTTAGGACCTTATGTAGTAAAACATCAATATCCATCCGGATATATTGAACTCTATGGAACAAATAGAAAAACGTTTATTGTAAATGGTTATCGACTTAAACTATATCATGAAGAAGATAATGACCCAAGGGAAGCAGTAACTCCCTTTTTCCCAAAAGAATGACTCCCGAAGTACGAGTCTAGCTAAAGACTCTCTTAAAAATTAAGCGCTTCTTAGGAGGCAACTCGTGCTTCACTTAAGTGTGGAGGAGTCCCTCCTCCATTCTTCTACTAATACCCTTTAATTATTTTCTAAAAAAAACAAAAATATTTTCTTTTTGTGTATTTTTGTTTGTTTACTTTTATGCAAGTACTTTAGCTTAAAGATACGGAAAATTATGAAGTTTGCTCAAGGATAGCTCTCTCGCAACTATATCTATATGCCTCGGGAAGTACCGTTTTCCCTTAATTTTCCCTATTTTATCTCTATTATCAGTTATCGCATTAAGGGCAATGTTCAACTTAAGTATGAAGGGGATCCAAATAAGAAAAATTAATCATATCCCTCCATATTTGCCCTGCCAAAAAAAAATTCAACTGATATTTTATGAAAAATCTTAATATATATATGCTTTCAAAATATAAAAAATTCTCTTAGTAAGGCTAATCCAACCGGATTGACATTATAGCTAGCACATCCTACTCCACTAAATTGTGAGCATTCTAAGCCTTTAGAATATTCGGGTATCCACCTTTGATACCCAAGATAATTGATGCCTTTAGCTTGTTCGAGTTAAGGTTTGAATGCAGTCATATGTATCTATTCCATCGTTATGGATGTGTATGTATGGTCTTTGTCGCCTTTTCTAGAACAATATTGGTATTGGTTGATAATTATATTTGAAAGAGCTTTTAATTTAGAAGCTCTAGAACTTGTGTTTAATCATCATTTACTAGAACCGAAGTCCATATCGTATTAAAGAATTTCGCAAGTCCCTGTTCTTACAAGCACTCCCCTTGGTGCTAAGTTGCCAAAATACCTAAGTTGAATGAAGAAGTTATGTGCCAAGCCTTGGTTATCATTGCAATTAACAAAACTGAATATAATATAAAAATATAATATATTATATATATATATAAAATATAGTATATATATATGATAAGATACAAAGAAATAAATGCTTATGTTTCGGCACATGAAGATTGTATCTGCTCCAGTATCAAGTTTCGCCCTTCGGTTAGGTTTATGTGTTAAATACAAGCCTATGGTAGCTGTCTAGATTATGTCTGTGCATATTGAGTGTTCTTTATAAAATATAACCCTATCTGAGTGGCCTGAGTGAATTAAAAATCAAACAATATCCCTATGTGAGGTGCTATGTTATATGTTTATGCCTGAAAAGTTACCTAATACGCAAACACTTATAAATCCAAATTTTCTCCATGTCACAATAAATGATTTTATTTTCTCGCTTCGATTGCTTGAGGGAAAGCAATAAGCTAAGTGTGAAGAGATTTGATAATGCCCAAATTATACATGTTATCTATGGCATTATTTGTATATATTTAATCATTTCTCGTGAACTTTTGATACTTAATAGCTTAAAATTGCTTGCAGGTTCACTAGAAGATATCCCGAGGATAGATACATCAAAACCAAATACTTACATGTTAAAAAAACACATCATTCAAGAGAAGATCATCAATCAAGCCCAAAATGCCAAATGTGCACCGCACTTGCCATTTGTGCGCCGTACTTATCTTCAAGTCAAAGACAGTCAAAATCGCATTAACTCAACAAGTACGCCGCACAATCTTTTGTGTGTGCCGCACTTCCCATCTGATATGAAGAATTTATGAAGACTTTAATGCTACTGCATTTACACCCTAAGTATGCCGCACGTATTCTTTTGTGCGCCGCACTTACTCAATAAACATTTAATACTCGTGCATTTAATCACCAAGTGCGCCGCCCAATCTTTTGTGTGCGCCACACTTTTACCCGAATTTCAGCCTATAAATAGAGCCTCAAAATCTCTCATTTTGATATATCTCATATACCTCTCAACACAATAAAAACACAAACACTCTCCATATCCTATACAAACTCTTTCTCCAAGAATAAACACCATATCTTTTGGAGATTCAAGATCAAAGAACCAAGAACGAGGAAGAATATCATACTAGTTTAAGCAATATAATGAAGTTTGTTATTGAAGCAAGTTATGTTATGAACTCCTTAGTCAAGAGAGGCTAAATCTCTCATGACTACTCGGTGATGTTAAGATAATGAATAAGTGTTTGGTATGATCGTGATCTCTTTAATCTCAAGCTTATACTGCAATCCTATTATATCTTATCTTGTCCATCTTTTCTTATCAACTTAAATTATATAATCATATCGGTATAGGTCGAGAGACCCGTTATGATTTATGTGGTTTTAAAGATTTATCCATGGTCTTTATCGTTTGTGTCGAGAAATCCACTTTCATAAATTGATAAACAAATAAGCTTTGATATATTAGTAACTGAGTAACACATTTGGTCTAGTTAACTAAATATAAGTCTTGAGTTGATAAAGTTAATTTGTGAAAACGTTTTCTGACGAGAAATCCTTTTTATAAATTAAGGTTCTACCTCCAAGGTCTAATCATTTCCAACACTTATAAATTATTTTCAACTATCTGAGTAGTCATCTTTATTATCATTGGTAAAACAAAAAGTTATTTTCAAGTTAAAGTCTATTTTCTTTCTGATTATCTAAACACTACTCAAATCCCTATGGATGACCTGGTCTTACCTAAAAAATATTATACTACATACGTGGGTTATACTTTTACCCGTGTGTTTCCCTATAATAAAATTGGTATTTTTAGTCATTATAAATTTAAAGCTTTTGAAACACATCAGACAAAAGATCTGCCTTCTTCGCTCCTGACTCCCCACAAGATGAGCCTATTATTGTTTTAGATAAGAGTAAAGAGGAGGAAACTAAAAAAGATAAAGACACTCATGCTACCTCTCATACTATACCTGAAGACACTTCAGTCCCTTATCGTCCATCTCCTAAATCAACTCAAATTCAAGAGTTAATGGCTCAGGTTCACTTACTTCAGTCTCAGAAGGAGAAGCTAGAACAACAAATGGCAAAAGCTGAAGAAGAAGTTGCTTCACTAAAAGCTAGGCCCTCATACCCAGATATCAACCAGCTTAATAAACTTTTAGTAACCTCTTTGAAACCTGAATTATCCAAACTCTTAACCTCACATAACTTTGCTAGGTGCTTACCAACTGAACTGAAAGAGCTCCCCTCAAAATTCACTACACTATCTGGGGACATTAAAGAGCTAAAGCAGCATGTTCGCGACATGGAAATCGAGCTACCTAGGGATTTAAAAGAGATTCGAACAAAACTAGAGACTTTCACTTCCACTATCTCCAGCCTTACCTCCCAAGTTGCTGAACTGAAGAATATACAATGGAAACTTCTAAAAGAGTTTCTTGATTTGCCAAGAAAAATATCTTCAGTTTAGAAAAATCTAAAAACTTTGGATTCCCTTCCAAGTCTATTAAACAAGGTTAATGAAACCTTAAACAGGTTTACCACTATGGTGGAAAATGCATCAGGGGCTACAACCAAGGATGTTCATTTAGCAAGCCAAGCAACAGCTTCATCTGCTGAGGGGGAGAAGAACACCAATCCAGCTACAACAGATGCTGAACCAAACCTGCACGATGAACTTGTTGATCTCTTGGGCATAGATTTTATGACACAGTACTACAACAAGAAGTTACTTTATGATAAATACTGTGACAAGATCCTGAAAAGAAGAAAAAGCTCCAAGATCACAAATTATGACGTTCTCACACAAAAGGGCCCTATCTTACTGAAAGTACATAGGGAAGATGGGAAAAATGAAGTCATTTCAAATGTAAAAGTTAGTGACGTACATCTAGCTTAATAGAGAGAGGTAGTACAAGCTAATCCTGATAGAAAAGAAAAAGGATGGAAAACCATCTATGGGTTTGTAACACCCCCATTTTTACAATATAGCAGCGGAAGCTAATCTGGGGTATTACTTCATGGAAACAACAATCATAATCCCAAGAAAATGACCCAAAAGAGACGTTTGTTCAAAAGATACGTTATCATTCATTTCAAATCAGAGTTTTACAAAGGCATGTCCTAAATCTAGAAACGATAAAAATATAATGATAACAAGTTTTAGCCATCTCATCCATTGACCATGCCACTTCCATGCTATAGATTGCTAATAACCTGAGATAGACATGCATAAAAAGGTCACACAAAGTTGAGTGTAAATTCAATAAGTTTTGAAAATATATAGGTAAATACAAGTTATAATGGAAATATTTGTATTGAAGGGATAATTATTACGGGGAATATTATTTATTGCATCTAAGCTCATGACATCAATACATTAACAGGGAAGTCACCGTAGTGATATTGGTTAGGGATAGATGTCCCCGTGGAAAAGGTAACATGCCAAGGTTACCTATTAGGAACAAATATAGTGCTTTGGCACCCCAAGCATAGGGTCTACAAACGTAGCCGTCACCCCCAATGGATCCTTATTCAAAATATTCGGCGTTCACACCAAACGCAATGCAAGTAATTAACGATTCATGTTATGGAAAAATAATTGCACGGAAGCTTACTTAGGTCAATAATATATCTTGATAGCAAACAGTTTG
Organism: Tanacetum coccineum; assembly: GCA_026074375.1. Classification (NCBI taxonomy): domain Eukaryota; kingdom Viridiplantae; phylum Streptophyta; class Magnoliopsida; order Asterales; family Asteraceae; genus Tanacetum; species Tanacetum coccineum. The sequence goes on along the minus strand of BQNB010023880.1, from coordinate 38,298 downwards.
GAAAAACACTTGCATTATGGTTTATATCATGTATCACAAGTTTTAAAAGTATATCAAAAATTTAGAAATATAGAGGTTTATGAATTCATTAAGTGTTTTGAAAAGTCATCTCATTGATATAAGAATAAACATTATGTAAAATAGTTTTGTAACAAGCATTTATCCCCCTCGCTGGTATTTATAAAGCATGTAAAAAAGTAAAGCGATGGTTATTAATCTCCTAAATTCCATGAAAAGTAATCACATTGTTATAAATAAGATAAACGAGTTATAATAAAATAGTAAGTAACAAGCATGTACCCCTCAGTAGCGGTTTATAAAACAATAAATAATTAAAGTCAGGTATGAATCTCACTAATGTCCTATAAAATTAATCACATTGTTATAAGATAAACGAGTATTATAAAAGAAGATTGTAACAATCATGAATCCCCCTCGCGGTTTTAATAAAACCAGTAAAAAATAAAGGCGAGGTTATGAATCTCACCTGGTAGGTAGATGTAATAAATATTCTGAAATGAAAGCTGACGAACTTATCACAATCTTAACGGGAATGTTGATATAGCAAAATGATAGTAAACAGCCACGTCACGCAACCTGAGTAAATATGTCAAGTCTTAAGAAGATTGTACTTTAGAACTTTAGTTTTAAGAGTTATGAGTTTGAGTGAAGAGTTTGGAATTATTGTATCACCGTTTGGGCCATCATAATTTAGAATTCATTTAGTAAACGTTTGAGGAGCTAGGGCACTTTAAATCATAAACCTAACAACTCAGTCAAAACGTAATACCAAGATGAAACCTCTTAATATGAAGCTCCCTAGTATTGTGATACGATATAATCAGTTTTAAGTGTTTTATTCAATATCTGGAAATGTTAAGCACGAGAAGTGTTAATTAAAGTTTTGTCTTGTAAGGTTTTAAACATGTTTTTATACTTTTTCAATATGTTACATTTTAGACCCTTGAGATTGAAAGTGGCAAAATATACCCCTCGGATTTGCATTTTTAACGAGTTTGTCCTTCAAGTTTACAATTAAAATTACCAAGTAAACCCTTCGTACTTTGAAAAGTGACATAATGACCCCTATATTTTATAACTTGATAAAATGACATAATCAGCCCCTTTTAGATTATAAGTTTTAGAAAGTTACTAAAAGATACCCCTTACATGGATTATAATTACAAAACATTTCCAAATTGCCATGCAAGCTTATTTTCTAACATTCAATAGACCGTTATAAGTTATAAATAAACTAAAATAATGAGATTTAACGCAACCAAGTTTAAATAACGATTCGTACAAGCTAGGAAGCAAAAACGGTTTAAATTAGGATTCAAAACATAAACGCCGGGTTTAAAGTTCAAATTCCTTCAATAATCAATAAGGGTTATTTTTAACATTAGTTAGCATGCTAGGATAGGATTATAATAACAATTAAACCATTATGACATTTGTTTTAAAGAAAAACGCAAATAATGAGTTTTCGGGTTATACGGTTTATTGGATCAAAATTGGAAAATGATCAAGAATAGAGATATGAAACTATAACAAGAGTATGAGGATCATATGAACATTATAAAAGTGTAGGAGAAAATTAAATAACTAGAACCTAGTTTGAGCTCCAAGAACAATCAATGTAGATGTATGGGTCGAAAGGGTCAAAAACCCTTCAAACGCCTAGTTCTTTACTTTCGGGCATCAAATCTTCAAAACAATTTGTCGCTTGAGATCTTTAAATGATCCTAGGATTCAAATGGAGCAAGAAAGGTTGCTCACTTGGTTATAGAAGAGGATTTGTGTGAAAAATTGGAATGAAGCATAATGGGTCCTATTTATAGTTGAAATCATGCAAGGATGCTAAGGAAAGGAGACTTTGTAATATGGTTTGGACATGTAAGGGGTCTAGATTATGAGGTGTAGAATCTATGAGATGAGTTTTATAAGCTATAAAATAGCTTTGGTGTGTTGGTTTGTTCCTAGTATGCCACGGCTAAAGAAAGGAAGAAACAAGAGCCATGTCAAGCTTTTTAATCAAAAACAAATGAAGATATTTGTTGTAGCAGCTGAGTAAGAAACTTAGGATGCATGTGGGTAAGTTATTTTGCAAAGGAATCCTTTAAAATGGGTCAATATTGCAAAAGAATGGGTTTCGGGTTCATATGAGCTCATAAGGGTTCGAATTCTTGTTTTTGGCTTATATTTCGCATACATTGATCAAAGAATGATGGATACATGTCATCATGGTTTGTGTCAAGGTTTATCAATGGGAATTTGCAAGTGGTTTGGGTTAAAACGGGCTAAAAATGAGTAAGTTAGGCCGCGGGTCATTATAGGACTCATTAGGGTTTCTTTGAGTTTTCTTGGTTTATAATTCGTGTGTAATGGATCAATAATGATAGAATACTGACCCTAGGCATTGTATAAAGGATTACTAATGAAAATTGATTGGTGGTTTAAGTTAAAATGGGTCAAAATAGAAAGAATAAGCCGTGGGTTGGATTAGGGCTTGTATTGGATTTATTAGGGTTTTCTAGGCTTCAATCTTTTGTATATTGCTAAGATAAAGATAGATAATGAATTGTAAACTCATTTTATGAGTTTACAATAGCTCTTGGTTGATTGTTCGGGATTAAAAATGGTTAGAAACGAGTAAACGGGTCAAATGAACCAATTAGGTACATTTAGGGTTTCTCGGATTCGTTTTACGTACAAATGAAATAATATGATGAAGTAATGATGAAATAATGATTGAATAGGATTGATATGATTGTAAAATAAGTTATTACAACTTATTTGAGTGTTGGTTTAGGTTTATGATGGATAAAAATGAAGAAACGGGTCATGGTTTAGTATTTAGCTCGGGTTAGGGTTTCTAACTTGGATTTCTTGTAATTTCATGGAATGAGGATGAATATGGATTGTAAATGAAGTGTATGACTTGCTTGTAACTTGTACTTGATGGATTGTACAAGATTCTTAGGAAAATGGAGGTAAAACGGCTATTTTGGATATTGTGCATTAATGACTTGTACATTGTGCTTTGAAAACTTATACTTGACTTGGAGGGAGTTTATATTTCAAATGAAATGTTATATTACTTGTACATATGCTTTAGTAGCTTGTACATTCACTTTAGATATTAAATCTTCATGGAATTAGGGTTTAGAGGTATACGATAACGGTTTAAAGCCCGTTTTGATATAACGTTGCGAATGGTACATTATAGGAATAATGTACTTTGTAATAATGATATTATGATATTGACTTGACATGTTATGATGTTTGCTTGACATATATGAAGATAGGATTGCCATAGATAGGTTGCGTGAGCTTGTCTACTTTAGTTATGCAAGTTACCTTGCTTAATGAGATATTGACAATGCAAGTAATGTAATAAAGCGAAAAATTTCCCCGTACAATTGTGATAATAGTAAAATAGGTTTTGTATTTGATGAAAATTCTTGGGTTGTTATAGTCTCCACCCCTTACAGAAATCTCGTCCCGAGATTTAATTGAAAGTTATAGTGATATTGTTTGGAAGTAGATGTAGGTACTAGGCATGAATTTGATTTTTATGTTAGGCTAATCAAGGTCACAAGTCCACGTGTGTGATGCATTTATAATTATGTTGTACACCATAATTATAATTACCTCCTTTCACACGTCTACTTATTTTCAAGACTACACCTCTTGATGATAGCCAATAGAATTTCTTCAGATCCTGATAGAACCTGGGTGGATGAAATACTTTGATTTGTGGAACTTGTGGGTTATGGGCCCACCACGCTTTTGCTACGCTACTCTGATCGTAAAGAATCGTTATTCATTAACCTTTAAAAGTCAACATCAAATAAGAATGCTATCACAAGTCTTTGTCAAAATTTTCATACCTAGTGGTATTGAAATCATTTGACATTGTATAGATTCTTGTGTGTTTCCTTGTTATTATGTTGCAGAATATAACAGAAAATTTTAGAATACGGAGATCATGGAATGAGTAATGTCAAGGAATGATTATGAATTTGTAAGAGAGTTGCTAATCACGTGAGATACAGATTTTGAAATGAATAGATATTGAAGGTAATAATGAAAATGATTAAGGGATTGTTTGTACAAACGGATTGAAAGAAACTTGTTTGTACGTATGTTCGGAGATTTATAATTTCCTTATTCAAATGAAGAAGTGACCTAATTCATTTCAATAAGATGATCATAAATCGTCTTACCTAAGCATAAAAACACGATATGGTAATGTGTAGAAAATGAATTGTTAGATAATACTGAGATGTTGATTGTACTGACGCCCATATAATCAAGGATGATAATTTATGTTGCAAAGGTATGAGGAGAGTATTCAGAGTTTGAACATAATAGAATCGATGGAATTGACAAATAATGTCGAATTTTGATATCACCAGATAACAAGATGTAACGGAATCATCACTTTATTATTTCATGGATAACTTTACATATCTTACATCACCGAAACTCTAAGAGTATTGATACTTATGCTACGTGTCTTGGGGTAGGATTCTAGATAAAATAATGAATGACAAGGATTGTAGCTTGGTGTTTGGGGTTTATGAAGTGGGTTTCAGATGATCCTTCATATGTAACTGGTGGCGAACCTAAGTATCCTCAAGAGTTGTTTTCAGCGGTTGATCTTTTGTCTCTGCAGTTTCTGGTCAGATGACCCACTTTGTTGCAAGTCCGACACTTGACAGTGCAAACTCCTGTGTGATGTAGGGTGCATCTTGTACATAAAGGAAGGTTTCCATGGTATTTTTTGGGAGGATAAGTCCTAACAGGTTCTTGTCTTCTATTTTGCTAGTGATGGTAATCATTGTTGCGGTTGTTATTGTTATGGTTATCTGGGTAGTTATTTTTGTTGATATGATTGTTGGAGTGGTTATTGTTGTGCCCATTGTAGATGTTCAAACCCGCAACATCCAAATTTGTTGTTCCGAATGTATACGTTAGTTTGTTTCTGTACTGTCGAAACGGATAGCGCTACTCATCGAACGGGGATGTCATCCAATATAGATCTATTCATAACATTTGCGCTCGCTAACTGAGCAATTGACAGTTCATGATTAGATGGGCAATAGGTGGGTTTAGCGACCTTAGGCTAACTAGTAAATGTTTAAAAGAGTACTTGCGGTCCATAATGTAAATCAATGCATGTTTTCTCACCCAAAGTTTGCAAAACAATATAATTGCTATAAAAGCGGGGGGCTATGAACTCACCGTAAAGTGATATGATTGATTATCTAAATCAGTAAGTGATTGCACTCGGCAATTTGAAAGCAACCTAATTAATTATCAGGCCGTATGGTATAATGTATTTCATGTAATTACAACTCTCACATATTGCTTAGCTACACCACCGCCTAATAGTTTTTATTAATTCCTTAAAGTTGATAACATAATCAACTCGTACTTTGTAAATTAACGTATAGGAACTTGTACTCGTAAAAGTAAATATTATTTTCATTTACTAACGCATCGTCTTGTAAAAAACATGTATGATTTTATAATGATATGTTATTATTAATTAATTGTTTTTATAAAAGTTTGTATAAAATAAAGTAATGCGCTGCGAGTTTTAAAACTTCTTATCATTATCGTTTCGACTCGTTTGATACGTTTACTTATGTCACGTCTCTCGTATTTAAAATAATTTATCCAAAAAAATTCATTTTATAAAGTTTAAACCCCTGGATGACACGGTAACTTTTACTGTTCATCTCAGTTTATATAAATTATTTTTATAGAATATAATTATAGTAATTGTTTATATCATACTCGTTCGCTATAACCCGTTTCTCGAGATCCCCAACCCACCCCTCCCCCCCCCCCCCTCCCCTCCCCCCCCCCCCCCCCCCCCCCCCCCCGGCCCCCCCCCCCCCCCCCCCCCCCCCCCCCCCCTTTTATGTCCTTGGATTAGTATTAAGAAAATTTATCAATTTATTATATTTATAAAATTTTAAACCACTGATGAACAGTAGTATTTACTATTCATATCAGTTTATAAAAATGGTTTTTATAGAATTAATTATATATATCTTGTAAACTACGTAACTTGTTCGTTATAATTCCGTTTTTCGAGTTCTTTATGTCCGTGGGTTCGTATTAAGGAAATTTATCAAAATATTATATTTATACAATTTATACCCCTGATGAACAGTAACTTTTACTGTTCATCACAGCTTATAAAACTATTTTTATAAAGTTAATAATATATAACTTGTAAATGTCGTAACTTGTTCGTTATAATTCCGTTTTTCGAGTTCCTTACATGCTCACGATCCTTATAAGGAGCACTATTTTTATAAAATATAAAACATAGGGTTTATAATTCGAATTCCAACAGTAGCTATTTAATAAAATTAGGGTTTTCAATTTACAAGTTAGTTTACAATCATTTTATTTAAGAACCTTGCACCATTATCTTACCAAGTGTTGTACCGTATATTTCACATGTATTTAGTCCTCTAAATGCTCATGTCCTTTGTCCATATGAAATCATCATATACTTTATATAACTTTAAAATAAAACTAGGTGGTGATTAACTAATGCAACAAGTATGTATACAATAGAAAATCATGATGCAGTAATGAAACTTAAATAGACCTATAGAAGACAGATAGGATGATGAACACATGAGTAATCCCCAATCAAGCCTTCAAAATCAAAACCCTTAATCAAGGAAAACCCTAGATATGTTTTTCTTGTTAATTCCTTGTGTAACCCCGAATCCAAGCTTCCAACACTCCTTGAGTTGCTTAGGTAACCTTAGATTGAACACTTGAATGCTTGGAATACCTTGGTTGCAAAATTAAAATGAAACCCTAAAAGTTTTAAGTGTGCCGTGGGTTTGAGGACCAAAAGAGGAGAGAGTTTGCTTTGATTTTTCTTGAATGAGAGTGTAAGAGGATTATGGAACTAGGGCTTGCTTTATATAGTGCTTAGGAAACCATGAAACTACTTAAATGAAACCATGGAAGCTTAGATGGTTTAAGGACATGTTGTAAGAGACCTCTCCTCCTCCCTAGGCAAGGGATTCGGCAAAAGGGCACCAAGGACACCAAGGGGTACCAAGATTAGACAATCTTTAGGAATTAGGGTCCAAGGTACATAAGTGTAAGGATTTACAAGTTGTAAAAAGAATTAATAAGGATTAAATGATTTAATTCAAGTGTAACATGCTATATCCGGTTTTGAGATGATATAAGTGAGGAAAAATAAATAAATTTTGAGTATTGGGTATAAACGTGGGTATTTGTTTGAGTGTAGATGGGTAAAGGTGCTTCCGGGTAACGGACCGAAAGTAATTTTATTTGCGAAACGTATGCGTTTTACTGGTATCCAAACAAAAATAAATTTTGAAATAGTTTATAAATTATTCTCCTAATAAGGTTTATAACACATTGATTGATGTAAACTTAATTCGTGTGTGTGTCCGTTTACATTGATCGTTGATTTTGTGGTCTTACGCGATTTAACTATAAGTTAATAATTAAAAGCGAACGCGTAAAACTCAAAAAAATAAATACGGAATTTATTAAAGTTGTAAATAACTCTGAAAATGAGAAATGTTACAGTCTCCAACCGTTAGGAGATCCTTGTCCCAAGGCCAAGACGAAACATTCTTTTGAGGGTGCGTGTTTTTGTGAGAGGTTAACCGAATACTTTTCCCGGAACGGATCTTCGCGTTCCACTGTGAACTCAGGTACCTCTCTTGGAGTTCCATCGAACTTTTGATGAGGGGGATACGACTTCGCCTTAGCTTCCTTGATCTCAGCTTCCAAGTTTTCACTGGTTCTTCAACAAAGTGGGAGTTTATCATCCAATGTGTATTTCATTACGGAACTTGCCCAAACGGCTCGTCCGATAAACACTTCTTTAGATTGGTAATGAAATGTGCTTGAACCCTGCATAACTGTTGAGTAGTTTCGAGTTCTATAAGCAACGGTTCCCACTTTGGCTGCACCTTGAAAGGTCGATATACCTCGGGTTTAACTTTCCCCGTTTTCCAAAACGTACGACCCTTTCCAAGGTTGATTCTCCTTTAACATTAATCGATCACCAACCTGAAACTTAAAGCTACGCCTCACAATCGGCGTAACTCTTTTGGCGATCACGAGCAGCTTGAATTTATCTTTTGGTTTGGATGATCTTCTCGGTTGTTTCTCCCAAATGGGGGTGGGCCAAGTTCTGGATGAACCCGTGAGCCGATAGCTCTCCGACCTCAGCCCAACCACCCAGGTTAGTGACGACACATTCGGCCATAAAGTTCCTCGAATGGGGCAGTCTTTAATTACTAGCGTGGTAGTTGTTGTTGTTACGAGAATCAATCAGCGGTAAGTGTCCTTCCCATCCTATTCCAAAGTCTATCACACACCTATGGTCGGCTCGCATTACCGTTGTGGCTAGTTTTTAAAAGACAAGGACTTGAATTGGGATAATAATAATGTTATGTAATACAACCGGAAGCCGAAATAAGACTCTGGATCATGGTCGGCTCGGCATAAAGAATGTACAGTCGTTTAAAAGGTGGAGGGATAAGAATAATTAATAAAACTGTGGGTGATAATAAGGTTTACTGCATTCTTGCCGGCTCTAACCGATGTTGCAGTCTTTTCTAATAAGGCACATAGTATTAATCCGAGATTGATAACAAGTTGCTACTTCTTGCGTTCACAGGCCATTGTTGTAGCCTTCTAAAGGTCGAGGGAAATTACGATTGGTCGAAATATGTTTGCTGCATCTTGCCGGCTCACAACCGATGTTGCAGCCTTCTAAAGGACCGAGGTTTAATAATGTTGTATAATAGTAAGTTTAAAGCCAAAATTTCGAATCCGGGGTTATCTAAATAAAGCCTTCCATCTCTGTTGGACCTGTAGTTGAGTTGTTGCGGATGAATATAAAAGGCTATAACCCCTAATTCTATGCGGAATTTTAGAACCTTAATGAATTTAATTTTGGACCTTATTCTCCCCATATCGTTCTCTTTAGGAACGAGTGATTTCAAACTAATTTGTGGTCTAAAACCTGGTTATTTTATTTAAATAAGGACTAATTTATTTGTCAACCAAAATAAAAAAAATCTTAGAGGAAAATTAGAATAAGGGTAGCGAAATGTTTAAGTTATATACTTACACAATTAGCTTTTATGAGGTACGTGTTAGCATCTAATCTTATATTAACATGTTGATTCGGTTTAAGCTTAGTTTGGGGATTTGTGAAAATCAGGAATGACGTACTTCCATTCTTAAAGCCTTATAAATAAATTTTATTTATTTGTTATCTTAGTTTCTTATTAAATATGTGGTTAAACGGGGCGCTTTTGAGTATAATGATTTTTAAACCCTTCTTATGGACCTTTTCTGTTCTTGTTTGATGTGAGGGGGTCATAAGTTAAAAGGGAATAAAATTATTTATTTCCGGGCGTGTTTTATTTACATTGCGTGTGGGACCAGCAATGGCTTAGTGTGGGGGAATTTTGATATGTGCTAAAACACACATCATTTGTACCCCGGAAAATGCTAATAAATGGACTAAAACACTAAAATATGGATAAATATGTCGCAAATATGTTTGTATTGTGTTTTTATGTCTTACAGGTATAAAGGATTGAAAACAAAGCAAAAACAGTAATTTTCGGGTGACTTTCGACAATGTTTTCACGTTTATCGAGGTCAAAACGAAGTCGTTAATTTTCCTCGATCACATCATTGGAAAGAGCACGAAATTATGAGTCCAACGGTACCGGCCTTTCATATTTGAACCTTTTTATTTTGAACCTTTTTCGTCCCTGTTTGAACCTTTAATACTAGTATAATTGAACCTGGCCAAAAGAGGGTTATATATTAAATTTGGTGTAATATAAATGAAACACTGCCTAGCGCAGTTGGTTTCATTATATGAGTTAAAACTCATACCAAGAGGTCGTGGGTTCGAATCGCAGGAGGGTTTATCCCCTCCACGCCACGTCAGCTGACACGTGGCACCACGTGGCGGACCCAGACCCGACCCGATCCAGACCCGGCCCAAGACCCGACCCAAGACACGACCTGACCCGGCCCAAGACCCGAACTGACCCGGCCCAGACCCAACCATGACTCACCGGTTGACTGGCGGTCAACCGCCGTTGACCGGTGGTCCGGCGGTGGTCCGACGGTGATCCGGCGGTGGTCCGCCGCCGTTGACCGTCGTTGGCCACCGTTGACTGCCGCCGTTACCACCGTTGACCGGTGGTCCGGTGGTAGTCCGGTGACAGTGCCGAAACAGTAATTACACCATGTGACACCACTCAGGTGGTGACACGTGGCATTCTAATGATTGGAGTACGAGGTACTGTGCAGTTATACGAGGTACTGTAGCAATACGAGGTTGATTGGTACGAGGTTTCTAGAAGCACACGTGGGCAGCATCTCATTGGTGGAGCCAGCTGGCGTACGGAGGTTTACGTGTATTATAACACGGGGTGGGCTGAGCTGACGAAATTTACCCATATTTGCACCTATAAAGTTCTTGATGGCCTGATAAAAGACGAATATACTAAAAATGCACCAACACCCACTTGGGCTATATATATTAACACGCAGCAGCTGTGATGGGGGGAGTTTATAAGTTTGTTTTTAAATTAGTAGTAGGTGTAGATTTAGGAGTAGTATAGTATATTTTTTAGCTTATTGTAAAAGCTTTTATAGCTTATTTAGCTTATTGTAATCAAGATTTTGAGCTTATTAATGAAGATGTTTGAGGTTGGTTTTTATGCTTATTATTTCTTATTGCTTATTTCTTATGCTTATTCTTCTACTCTTTCTTTTCTTTTGCTTATTTCCAAATAAGCTCATGCTTATAGCTTATTTTTGGATCCCATCTCTTGAGCTTATATTCTAATAAGCTATTTCCATAGCCTTATTTTAGATCGAGATTATTTTATATTGTTTTCGTTTTAGAGCTTTTGAGTGAGCTTATTTTAGGCTTATTTTTCGATGGCTTATTTTTATTCATAGCTCTTAATTTTTTCTTTATATAGTTCTAATCCTTAATCATGCCCCGATCGGTTCACTTGTATGGTAACACCTTAGTTTTGGATGTAGGATTAGATTAAAATAATAGATCTGTAATTTTTTGTTTAATTTTTAATATAAAGTTTGTTGCTTTTAAACTCTAGTTATTTTTCTTAGATATAATCTTTAATATACCCCATATCCAAGTTTACATTGATTGAACATTTAGTTTCGGTTGATTTAGATCTATAGTTTTCATCTTTTAGTTAATTGTCTTTAGAACTAAATTCTAAATAGCTTTTGCTTTTCTCAGCTTTTTCTCTTTTCTTGTCTGTACTTTTTTCAAAAATGTATTGTTTGATTAAGCTCGATTCGAATGCTAAAAAGGGTGTCATGAGTCTCCTACTCGGATCTATACATTAAGTCTTGAGCACCTTTATCTTCGAGAGCTTATTATTTAGCTTATTTAGTCATAAAGTTCTAAACTTTAATAGTTTTTCTATATAGCATTATTAATGTTGGGGCTTATTTCGAAGGTATTTGTGCTCTTATTTGAGAGTGGCTTATTTATATGCTTTTATTCTTAATCTTTTTCTTCGAAAAGGCTTGATAGCTTTTTTTGCTTATTTATAAGTTTTATTTGTAAAAAGTAGTTTTTTTTTTATATATGATTTTAATCTAATTTTATTTTTAAAAAATTAGTTTCTAAATAGCTTATTTTTCTTAAAAGTTTTTCATCTTATTAGTTATTTTTGTCCTAACTTTTCAGTCTTATTTCTTTTCCATCATTTCTTCATCTTTCTAAGGCCGGAGCTTAAGGGTCTTATAAGGTTGATAAATAGATAAAGTTTTTATAACTTTATTAGTTTTTATGAAAGTAATTGGTAGATAAAAGTTGATGATCCTTTATTTGCTAATTAGTGAAGTAGAGACTTAAAAGTGAGATAAACTTATTTGTTTATTAAGTTTATAAGTCGGGTGGTTATCGTTTATATGCGGGTCTTCCAATTTGGTTATTTTTTTTTTTTTTTACTATCCTTTTTCAATTAAATTAGTGGAGATTTTGTTAGTTATTTCATAAAATTGTTTGCTTATTTGATATTTTGTCATGCCGTATTCAGTGAGTAGTTTAACTTGTGTTGATAAGTTGATTAGTGATTTGGAATTTATTGTGCGGTTTAAAATGGGTTTTAAAAAATATTAATAGTCATTTACATACCGTCATTTACTCTTTTTAAATGCAATTTAAATACTTTATGTCATTTATTTTAAATATCATTTTACTTTATTTGTCATTATTTTCTTGCAACTTGTTTTTCTATGTTTTTTATGTCATTAAACCTGAAGCCCGCACTATAGGAACATTTTCACGTAGTCGACTTAGCAAGCATATTTGTCATTTATATCAATTTTAGTATAATCTTTTAGTTTTTAATCTTAGAATTAATATTAGTTTTATTTTTAGTATAAAAATAGTTTAAAACCAAAACCAAAATATTTGTCATTCAAGCACCAAACGAAACATTCTCATGAATTTCAAAAAAAAAAAAAATTCATCTCTCGCGTGGAAACGACACTCGAGATAGACTATTATTTTTCCTAAAGTAATTGTTTATCTGAACGGGGAATTTTCTATATATTATTACGACACGCGTTTGACGTTTATCACTGATCATTGGAATGAAATGTGTTATCAACTTCTTAAGCTCATTACAAAACAGCTCAAGAATCCTGGAAGTGTTTAAAATCATCCTCTTGGTGATGGTGAAGACTTTTAATGAAGAAACTTGATGATTTTGAAGATTAATATCAAGTTTAGGGGAGGATTGTTAGGATTAAAAGCTTCATAAGGCTGTTTAGAATTGCTGCTGCTCTTATCAAAGTTAGTGCTGCTCAAGAAGAAAGGTTTGTGTTACTACTGCTAGCAAAAAGATTATGAAAAATACGCTAAGTAGTTAGTACTGCCAGTATAAACTTAGTACTGCTAGTGTAACTTAGAACTGCTAGTATATGTTAGTACTGCTAGAGTAAAGTTAGTACTGCTAGAGTAAAGTTAGTACTGCTGGTGGAGAATGAAGAAAATATTCTAAGTAGTTACTACTGCTTGTACACAGTTAATGCTGCTGGTGTATAAGTTACTGCTGCTAGTGTTCAGAGTTAATGCTGCTGGTATAAAGTTACAACTGCTGACAGAGTTACAACTGCTAATGGATAAAGATTGATTGAAGATAAAGATTGCTTATGTGATATGTATGAGATATTTTTGTAAAAGATACGTATAAGTTATTTGTTTAGAAGATCATGATAACTTAGGAAAATATTTTTTAGCAGTTAGGAACCACCTTGTGCTATACAAGGTGGGGTCCTAAAACATAGAGATGATATCTTTCATTTTTCTGTCAATCATATTTGTAGCTTCAAGGTTTTGTTAAACCCTAACATATTGAAGAGTGTTCGTATTTATTGAGGCTAAAGTTTGGCAAAGTGTTTGTTATTTAATTCTTATTTCATTATATTTCATTGAATTATTCTTAGTATCATGAATAGATTCCGCATAGTCTCTGATATCACAATTCATAAGTTTCTATCATAGTTTGTTTGGATTTATTCAATACAACTTAGGCTTATATAAGCTAAGTAAGATCTATTCTTTAGGATCAATAGAGGGAGAGAAAATGTTGTGTGTGTTTTTTGTTAAGAGATGAATGGTGAGAATGGGTGAGTTTTGGTTCTTATTCATGAACCAAAAAGGGAATCCTAAGATAGAAAATATCTAGGGGACACAAAAGCTAAAATGGTGGTGGTGTGTTTGTGTTGTGGGTGGTAGACGCAAGCAAAGGACAAGGGGGAAAGGGGGGGGGGGGGTTGATTTTTTAAATTTTTTGATCATGCATAAAGGAATCTTATTAACCTTGGATATTTCCTTCACACTTAATATATTTTTAAACAATTCGTCGGGTATGGCAAAAAACTAAAACAAGGATAACTTAAAAGAAATTTATGAAAATTTAAATATTTAGGAAAACGCAAAAACGCGACATTTACCAAAAGACTACATTAATTAGCAAGTCAGAATGTATCCAATAACGAATGTCAGATACACGCGGGTGAACTCCCCGGTTAAACGCAAAAAATTCACCCAATTAATAAGAATGTCAATCTGATTCCCGAAAAGTCAAGTCGATAATTAGAAATTTTTACAGGGTGTTACATCCTTTCCTCGTTAGAAAATTTGTCGCATAGCTCTTATGGACGTGCTATCGTGTCGTGCAGAGTTAGGGTTTGAAAACATGTGCGGGTATTTCTTTCGAAACTGGTCTTCATGTTCCCAGGTGAACTCAGGACCTCTCCTTGAGTTCCAACGAACCTTGATGATAGGGATACGACTCTACTTTAAATGCTTGACCTCACGGTCCATGATTTGAACGGGTTCTTCGACGAAATGAAGCTTGTTGTCGATTTAGATTCATCCAATGGAATAACAAGTGTTTCGTCGGATAAACACTTCTTCAGATTCGGACTCGTAGGAAGGTACTATGGACTCGGCTGAGTTGCTCTGGAAGTTCAAGTCGATACGCAATGGTTCCAACCTTGGAAAGAATCTTGAAAGGTCCAATATATTGTGGGTTCAACTTTCCCCGTTTGCCGAAGTGTATCACCCCTTTCCATGGTGAAACCTTCAACATGACCTTATCATCGACTTGGAACTCTAAAGGCTTACGTCTCTTGTCAGCGTAGCTCTTTTGTCTATCACGTGAAACTTGAATACGACTTTTTGATTTTGATGATCTTTTGGTGGTCCGTGGATAATCTCTGGTCCTGTGAGTTGGCTGTCTCCAATCTCAGCTCAACAAATAGGCGATCGACACTTCCGACCATATAATGCCTTGAACGGTGCTGCCTTGATGCTAGTGTGATAACTGTTGTTGTAATAAAACTCTACTAATGGCATGTGTCTATCCCAACCCTTCCAAAATCCATTACACATGCATGCAACATGCCTTCTAAAGTGTGAATGGTCCTATCACTTTGACCATCAGTTTGAGGATAATAAGTGGCGCTCATATCTAGTTACATTCCTAATGCCTTCTGAAGCGACTGCCAGAAATGAGAGGTAAATCTGCTATCGCGATAAGAGATGATCAAGACTGGCACCCCATGCCTCGAGACTACTTCCTTTAAGTACTGTCTCGTCAATTTCTCCATTGAGTCATTTTCTTTCATAGGTAGGAAATGAGCAGATTTAGTGAGTCGGTCAATAATTACCCAAATCATGTCTTGACCAATCAAAGTCTTAAGTAGTTTAGTCACAGAGTCCATGGTGATCTTCTCCCACTTCCATTGGGGAATCTCAGGTTGTACCAGCAAACCGGTCGGCTTCTGGTGCTCAGCCTTAACCTTTGCACAAGTAAAGCATTTGCTGACGTAGGTGGCGATTTTTGCCTTCATGTTGTGCCACCAGTACAACTTCTTCAAATTTCATTGTTACATTTTATTGATCGGTTGAATGGGAAAATACTTCAACTTATCGGACTCGTGCTTAATCACAGCTCTCAAATCTCAGAAAACATAGATAATCCAAATCTCTGGTCTTCAAAAACATTGTTTGTCAGAAACAAGGGTTCGAGTTTCTTAATCATTCTACACAAGTCTTCTGCTTCGTTATTCTCTTCCTTTCTCGCCTTAGCTTGAGTGTTCAAAATTTGCATGGGAAGATTCAAACCTATAGTCATCACTAAGGCTCGAATTGTGTGGCTTTGATCCTTTCTTTCGTCTCATGGCATCTGCCACCACGTTCACCTTTCCGTGGTGCTAATTAAATCTCGCAATCTTTATCACTAGCTAATTCCAACCATCGGAGTTGACTCATGTTCAACTTTTCCTGATCAAGAAAGTGACTGCAAGTCTTTATGATCAGTGAAACGACCAACACTTCGTACCTTACAGGTAATGTCTCACATCTTCAGAGGAACACTACTGCTCTGCAGTTCTAAGTTCATGTGTAGTGTATTTATTCTATAATCTTGATTCTCATTTGGCTTTTTCTATCTTTGATGTGGCGAGATAGTAGCTATGAATTTCTCCTTTTGACATCAAAACTGCGTGAACCCTTTATGAGAAAGCAACACAATAAACCTATGATGTTCTCACTACCTTCGGGTAATCAAAATCGGTGCATACACAACTTCTTCTTCAATTACTAAAATGCCGCTTCCGTCTTTTATCCCAATCGAACTCATGCTTTTCGAGTTCAATTTAGTCGTAGCTTTAGTGATCATTTAAGAAACTTTTATGGATGTCATTAATAAACAACAAGGTCCTAGAAATTGATGAATCTCAGTTGGGGTTTAAGTGTACGCCCAATCATTTATTGATAGTTCTTAGCAGGATCAGATGCGAAATACCTTCACTGTCAATCCGTGACAAAGAAATTGCACTTTTGTGAAGCCAGAATTCACACTTAGAAAACTTACAACTCCTCTTTCTTAATCATTTCTTAAATCAACTTATGGTGTTCTTCATGATCTTCCTTGCTCTTGGAATAGATCATAATGTCATCAATGAAAATGATCATGAAATTTATTCATTACGGTTAAACCTACTCAATTCATAGATCTATGAATAACCCCCGCAGGTGTATTAGGTCAATCCTAAATGGCATTATTGGAACTCGTATGTGGCCATTAGCGAGTCTAAACGCCGTTTTTGGGAAGTTTCCTCACGAACTCTGATGTTGGCGGATAACCAGATCTTCTTTTTTTTAGGTCTTCCGAATCTTTGAGTAGACACTTGACCCTTGTAGTTGGTCAAACAAGTCATCAATTCTCGGAAGTGGATATCGGTTTTTCATAGTAAGTTTGTTCAGTTTACGATAGTCGATACACATCCAAAAAGATCCATCCTTCTTCTTGATGAACAAAACCGGAGCTCCCCAAGGTGAGGAACTTGGTTTATAAAGCCTTTGTCAGCCAATTCTTGCAATTGAGTAGACAATTCTTGTATCTCGGACGGTGCTAATAGATAAGGAGCTCATGCTACGGGTGCAACACCGGGGACTAAGTCGATTTGGAATTCGACTTGTCGAGCCGGTGGTAATCCGGGTAAATCTTCTGGAAAGGCCTCCGGAAAGTCCCACACAATCGGCACGTCCTCAAGTCATTCTTCTGATTATCTTTCGTTGCTTCTTCGGAAAATTGAGTAGGAAGACTTGGAACCCTTTTTGAATATACTTATCAGTCTTGGTGCATGATATGATGCTCAATCTTGACTTATTTCTATCCTTACTTCCGTCACCTTGGATTATCAGAACCTCATTCCCGTAAGGAATTCGTACGACCTTCTCGTCCACATAATGATAACCGGTATATGGTTATTTCTGCCATCAATCTATATCGATGACGAGTCGCGAAATACCTATCTCTAAAGGCTTAAGGTCAATATTAAACAATTGGCCTTAATAATCCTAGTTACAACCTCTAAAGTATGTTGTTGGTTTCTGTAACCCTTCCATCAGCTAGTTCGACAACATAGCCAACGTCTAGAGTAGATGAGGCGACATCAAGTAAGGCGCTAAAGGTAGTTGACACAAAACTTAGGCATCGGCACTCACACCGAATCAAATTAGCACAGTGTGCTAACGATTACTGAGATGGAACGTACCCGTGATTGACGCTGGAATGGGTTAGCTCTCTCCTCCAACCTCCATATTGTTTTCATGGTATTCGATTTCTTCAACTTAGGTTAATCTACTTATGTAGTTTTGTCTTCTCCCCACCTCATAAAAGTAACAACGTGCTAACTGATACTGGGCCATTTGCTTTGGTCGCAACAATAGCAGACCTACAAATCTCTAGTCATATGCCCAACCATATTGTGCAATTGAGCCTTCATGATACATTGCACTCATGATGTAGCTTGCATTTGTTACAGTAGGGTAAAGGACCAATATACCCTCTCTTCTCATTGTTCCCAACCGGTATGCCCTTGACATGTTTTGCCCACCAACATTTTGCCTCTTATAGGGGGGTTGTCTCTTGAATTGTTTTCAAACCTCCTTTTGTTTTTTGCATTTTTAACCGCGTAACCCTTCAACTTCTGGTCCATCAAGTGGTTTGCAATTTGGATTGCATCTTGGAGTCTAGTAGGTTCAGCAGCAATCAAATTACCCTGGATATTATCCGAAAGACCTCTAATAAATTTCTCAACCCTGTCCTTTTCCTTAGGGACCATCCTGGTGCATAGTAGGACTAGATCCTGGAATCTTTGGGTATAGGCATTCAAATCATTTACATTCATAGCTAAATTCCATAACTCAACCTCCATTTTCTGGATCTCATTCCTTAGACAGTATACTTCCGTCATCAACTTCATAAGCTCCTTCCATGTCATGGCATACGCAGCATCAGTCCTAATTGTCCTTTTGTGAGAGTTCCACCAAGTTAATGCACCATTTTGCAGAGTGCATGAGGTGTACTTCACTTAATACTTCTATGGACAATTGCTAATGTGGAACACAATCTCTATTTTCTCAAACATCTAGTCAGCCCAACAACTCCTTCAGTTCCCTTGAAGATAAGTGGCTGACATTTTAAGAAATCCTGATAAGTGCACTTACGAGTGACGAGCACAACACCTCTAGTGTTTAGATTAGGATTCCCATCTCCGTTTCCTCCTCCCAGACCATTTCTTTTACCATTTCCATTTCCATTACCACCTCCATTTCCATTAACATGGTCATCCCCGTTATTGTCCCCATGTTCATCTACACTTTCCATTATGGGCTCGTGATTTCTGTTAGCCTCGTAAGTTTCTAAGGCTTCCGCCACACACCGCTCGTTCATTTCTTCAATCACAACAAGTGTTATTCCGGCACGTGTAGAAGTAGGCAGTGTTCTACATCACAAAGATATAAGAGCATGGATTTCCTAACAATACTACTACTAGCTTCTAGCTACTACACTATCGCTCGATACATAAGTTACGAACAGTCCTAAGGGCGAATTTAACCGGAAAACAATGCCTCATAGTGAAAGTCTCTCGGAGCAGCTCTAAACTCGGGTCGGTTATAGTAGCGAGATACCACGCATCTGCCTTACTCCTCCTGAGTATATGACATGTGACATCAAAGATGTAACTTGTCCCTCTATCAATACATAAACATCCCGCCTTGCAGTCTCATGTTGTTCCATAATTATCAGACACCATGTCCTAGCCAACTTACGGGTTCTTTGCTCACTAGCAGCCAGACTCATTGCTCCCTACTCTCTCCTGTGTCACTTCTTGATATCCGAAACCCTATCGACTCCAATCTCAATGGTACCTCTCAATCCCCAGACTCGGTGATGACATCAAATAACATTACTTTTATAGCATCATTTATCCCAAGTAAATTACCCACTTTAATATAATTATTGCAAAGTATTGCTTAATTTAAATTGACTTAAAGTTGTCTTAAATTATAGTAATTATGGAGTACATTGTGAAGACAAGCTAAAAGGCGCACATTTTGGAGCTTAAATGATGATATTTGAAGATTTGTATATTTGACTACATACGACGTATCCAGCAAAGAAGATACGGCGTATCAACGCCTGTACTTCACAAGAAAACCGCGTATGTTCAAGACCCAATATGGTGTATCCTGATAATTACATACGCCATATCCAGCTAGTCAACAATCAAAGATCTTGTAGTAAATGTGATAGACGACAATTATTACTGATTGATTGTGAACGTAGCGCACACTCCAAGGAATTCACCCCAATACTCCGTATTGACCGTATTGACCTTACTCACTAAGGCAATTAGATAATTTCCAGTGCCTATAAATTAAAAGCTTAAAAATGAGTTTTCGGTGTTGTTAATCATATTCTTTATACCATAAACATAAAATTTGATTTTCTAAAGAGACAAAGAGCAGCCAAGGTCAAGCATCGATACTATATCCATAGAAGACATCATGTAATTCCTATACTCCTGTAATCATTCAAATTTTGGTATCGTTCGTTATGTCAGTTAGTTTACCTTGGTTGTTTGATTATACTTGTATCATTACAATGGTTATGGGCTAATACCCTTGACTATTAGCCATTTTATTGAAGATTCAATGTTTGGTTTGTTTAATCCTGATTGCTTAATTTATCGTTGATTGTTTAATTATGTTTATCATTTCATACTTGTTTATGTGCTTGAATATACGACCCATCATTCAACTGGATCTAGTAAGACTGACCAAGTGATCTAGATACTGGGATGGCTCTCTATATCGCGTTTTATATATCTGGACCAATAGGATCACAAATAATGTCTTATCTTTGCCTTTAGATTAGTAAGCTTAGTTGGCCTGACAGGTGACCCTTGGATCACCGAGTACATTCTTAATCAATTGGTAAAGACTTAGATAGTAGACTATTAGTATATAAAATGCCATCAAGCAGTAAGTGGGTAAAGTTTCGACGAGCTAGAGTTTAACAAGACCACCATTGATTTAATCCCTAAGATAGATTATAATTAAACTAAAAGGACGCTTTATGCGGATGCGTTAATTGTGACAGGATTAAACGTGTCTAGGTCTTAGGTAGAAGTACCGCCTAAGTCTTAAGAATGATATGCCGCCTATAGATAAGCACTCATCACACTAAACAAACAAACCAACGTCTAATCAGATTTAATATGGCTAATACAGTTTTCTATCATTTGGCTTGACCGCTCTTTTATCTTTTGATTATCTTCTTGTGTGATTATTGTGTATTGAATTGATTTAAGTCACCACAAAACCTGTGTTAGTCTCTCAGGCTGCAAACTCCCCCTTTATCAATAGAACTAGGTTTAGCATAGGTTTAACATTAATTAGAAATAACATAGAATTAACTAGACTAATTAATTAGAATAAAATAATGATAGAATACAAGGTTAACTTTCTTGCTCTTAGTGTTCGACACCCTACTTACCACGAAACTCCATCTTGACTGGGTACACTGCCCGTTAAAGTGTTGTTTTAGGATAAGTCGGCTAAATATAAATTTAAAACTTGATAATCAATAAATACAACCTACACGACAACACATCAAGTTTTTGGCGCCGTTGCCAAGGAGTGAAAATTGTTTAATCTTTATTTTTATTAGTATTTTTAACCCTTAATTAGCGTAACTTGGAATAATTAAGATAATTTAATTTTGTGTGTATTTGATTAATTGTGTGTTTAATTGTTTCTTTAAATTTCTGCATTATTTAATTGTTTTTAAAGTACTCTGCTTTGTAGTCTAGTTCCTTGTTTGTAATTTACAGCCTAGGTTTATCATGGATGATCCAAACATCACTATAGAGGAACTATTCGGGACTTCAAACTAAAAATGCTCAAAGACATGGTCAGGCGTTTAATTGGGAAACTGCTACATACGGTAAAGTATATTGTGAAGATTTCAATTCTTTCACGGATATCGAAGCAGATTTTCTAGCTATCGTCTACAATGATGCATTGACATCAAACAAGAATGTTCTATCTGAACCAACTGTAAGTATATTTATGATGCAATTAAAACCGATCTAGATTTTAGTATATCATTTTCTGATTCCAAAGACAAGGATTATACTTTTATATGCGACAAGGATTCACTTTATTATAAATTAATCCCTATCGATGATCTAAATCAAGAACTAGAAAATGACCATGTGGAAATCAATAACTGAATCGTGTTCGAAACCTCAAAACCAATTGATAATATTGTTTGCATAATAGTTGAGTCTAATAAATGCTTTTTAAGGGACAATCATAACCAAGAGAAGGGTTCTTTCGGAAAACAAATAGCTTTACTCTAATTACTAAAGTGATATGTCGGATAAGCGTTCACGAAGGGAAGCCATTAATTTTCGCAATTAAAAATTTATATGCGTCATTTGGCATTCCCTTCGGCCTTAAGCGGTATTATAAGGATCGTGTTTACACAATGATATTGCAAAGGCCAAGGTATCTTTTTCTTTACTTTGTTAAAAACCTTCGGATAAATTTGGTCTCATCCAAGAGATTAATATACGGCGTCATGAGAATCGGTGACACTATACGTCGTAGCGAATGTTTTAACTTAGATTGACGAGTCAACAATTCTATGTTAATATGCCGTACTTGGACAAATAATTATTGTCGTATCGAGTTTGGGCTATAAAAACAACTGAATTGATGCACAGAATAAAACTTTACGCACACACATACTTTTTACTCTCTCTCAAGTATTAACCGCACCCTAAATAAACTCGGAGATTAATTCTTTGTATTGTGTTGCATCCTAATCAGATCATAATCACGACAATAAGCTCCCTAATCTTTCCCGTTTTCCTTTAGTTTTCGAATTATTTATAAAATTAGGGTTAGGGATCGCGATTTAGGTTTTTTTTTGCAATTTGCCAGAGTACCACTTTTATACATACATATCATCCCTATGAATTAAGATAACTATTTAAGTTGAATAGGTCAAACAGGTAGAAATGGGGAAACCCATTTTGTTTTTAACTGCAGACTCGATACGGCGTATTCACTGGAAACGGTTACGGCGTATCGAGCATTTTTTTTTACCAAATATTTAAATCAATACGAAATATATATCTCAGGTTGGCGAATTATCTTTTTTTGTAGACTCTACATTAAAAAACTCCTATATGTTGTATTGAGTTTTCACAATACGACGTGTCAACTGTCAATCTCCTAATACTCCGTATTTTGTGTCTAACGGATACGGAGTATTCAAATAATACTGTGTACACACATCCTCATACGCTGTATCTACCCCTGGATCTGAATGGTTAAAATTCTTAATCTGTATACTGATTGTGTCTATTCTATAGATATGGCACCTCTACCACCCAGAGATCAGAGACATCAATGGCTCAGGTACCAAGTAGAGGGGTACACTGACGATATCGTGCATACTTTTAAGCAGAGACTTGAGACGATTTTTGGTAAGTCAGTTAACCAGGTGCATGTGTTAGATTTTGTCCTAGGTTGGGACGAGGAGTGATGTAGACTTCGACTGATAGGTTGAGGATGGTTTATATTGGGGATGAGGGAAAAGAGCTGTTTACTAGTAACACATGGAGGAGATTGTTTGAGATCCAAGGACCATTAGTTCGAGAGTTTATTTTATTGAGTTTCTCAATACTTGCAGGATGAGTGAAACGGAGATGGGTTTAGACGTTGCTGATACCTTATGTTTTCAGCTGGGTGGAGCTAGACGTAGTATAACTTAGAGGCAGTTTATTCTGGCGTTAGGTTCACATATTGCCGAGGAGATGGCGGAGGATGGTTTTCAGGAATATTGATTGGGTAAGTAGTGCTGAGGAGGATCCCCGATGGGGAATATTAGGGAAATTACTAGATGGAGATTTCACTTTGACAGGGGACTTTCTGGGGCTAACTCACTATTATGTTTACATCAGAGGACTGTAAGGAGATTATGTCACAATATCATATCTTTGCAACGTTTCTGGTAGAGGAATGCACTAAGAAGGTGACTGTATAGGATCGATCTTTTGTTTATTAAAGGAGCATGTACCAGGGACTGCAAATGTCCTTATTGTTAGCACAGTATTTATTTAGGATCGCTAAGGGGGTGAAAGAGTGGAGCTAGGTTGTTCGGAGGGTCATTTCATTGGTGCCTTGCTGATCATTTTGGCCTTGTTAGTGATTGAGGGATTATTGATGGGCTTTTGTCGGTGTTATGTTTAACACCGTAAGTCCTGATGATTTGAATTTACATGAGCTTGCTGTCATCAAAACTTTTGTGTTTGTGCTTTGGTAATACGTGGGGTTGGGTCGCTCCAAGACTAAAGAGGCAGTCAACTATTACAGCTGGGACCCTAGAGGATGCTGAGGGAGCTCATGATGAGATTAAGGGTGACTACGCTGTTCCAGCACCTATGCAGGCACCACAACCACCTCCTGCTGCTGCCCAAACTAGGACCATGCCTTAGAGGATTGCAAGGGTTGAGGAGGAGGTATACGAGTTATGACAGAGCATTGTAGGACTACGTGGAGTTGTTGATAGATCTATCACTGATCAGTCTAGGTTTGCTACCTAGATGATCAGTTGCATGACTCAGCTGATGGATGCTAGCGGCCGTACTTACCAGGCCTTTGACATCACTCTTGTCGGTAGTTCATAGATGCCCTACCAGAGGTGTACCAAACGTAGGACCGGCGACGCCAGCACCTTTGCTCCATAGCAGCCAGATCCCTGATCTATATCCCTTACACTTTTTGATTGTCCATTCTTGCTACATTTTACTTTTTGAATAATGTATCTAAGCTTAAAACATATTATCTTTTGATATACATTATGACATGATGATTTTGGTATGTTTGTGTATCAAGCCTAGCAGTAAGTTCAGCATTATAGCTTATTGATAGATTACAAACTCAAGCATAAAACCCGTTACAAGAATGAATGCATAAGAGAAAAAGTATTGAGAAGAGTGAAAAAGATGAAGAGAAGAAAAAAGTCTAACTTAAAGATTGGCTGAAAGAAAAGTACTTCCCAAGAGACAACCCGGTCGTTTGTAATTTTTAAATTGTTTGCTGAGTCTGTCTTCCCAGACATTCTATACGGCGTATCGAACCTCTATGGACACGCCATATGGACATGTTTGGACATTATCAGTCCTTTAATTTCTGTATTTAAACTCATGCACTTTAAACATTATTGTCAGATTGTCCATACGTCGTATTCATTATATGATACGGCATATCTAGCAATCTGACCTGTATTTACAGTTTTGTTTATATAGGCTGCAATACGGCGTATCCTTGGGTTTAGGATATGGCGTATTGACTCCCTGTATAGTATATGTGTTTATTTTTCCGCATTGTAACCATTGTAAACCTGGGATAGAATTGCATGTTTCGTCTTCTATAACTTTTATGCAGGACCTTGCTATAAAGAAATCGACAAATTGGTGATAGTATACTCTAGAAAAAGACGTGCGTTGGACTCATATGGGAATTCTGACTCCTCTTCAAAACACTTTTTCTCAAGAACTCAAATTGAAGAATCATCCCGAGCAAAATATTAGGGGAGTTCCTCGTTCTAATTCTATTTCCCATTTTCTTTAATTGTTTTTTCTATACTATGAGGACGTTGTATAATTTAAGTGAGGGGAGGGGGGTGGAGAATTAGAAAGCCTACTTGTCCTTCTTTTTACAAATAATATGCTATATGCTTAAAAATATGCCAAATTAAAAAAAATTAGCATACTTTTGTAAAAATTGCTAGTAACATCACCTCACACACAATTAACCCTTAATGTCAAATTGTGAGAATTAAGCCTATTCCGTTTACAAACATTTATAAAAAATTCCACAACATTATGTGTATGCCGGTGATGTAGTGGACTTTAGAACTTGATTGGTTATCACTGAAGAACCACAATGCTGAGTTACTATGGACTTAGATGGTAATTAACGTAGTTAGTAAACTGTTTTAAACTGTAATAATTTATTGCAAACCCACACAAAGAAAACAATAATAAGCACTTATACTGTATGTATAGACTCGTGCGAATTATCATGTTAACTTATATACGATATAATCGTACTAACACCTAATCGGGATTTCAAAGTAATTATAACGCTCTCCTCTCTACATATATGACCGGGAGAGTTAGGGAGTTATGGTAGTAAGGTATATAGAGATATTTAGTGAATTGGGTACATTCTCACTTTCCTGGGTCGTCCGCCTGTTGTAGTTGTTGAGATTTTAGAGTTATGGCGCTTATGGGCCTAGAAAAAACTTTGTTGTATGAACCATTATTTTTATCAAAAAAGTAGTTAATACTGTTAGTGAGGGAGTTAGTACTGCCAGTGTTCCTAAAACTGTTAGTACTACTGCACCAAGGACTCCTCCTACAACAACAGTCTTTGATGATGAGGATGTTACTATGGCTATGGCTCAGACTTTGATAAAGATGAAGGAAGAGAAAGCTAAATAGAAAGGAGTTGTTATTAAAGATGTAGAAGACTCTTCTAGACCTGTCAGATCAATAACTACACTTCAACCTCTTCCAACCATTGATCCTAAAGACAAAGGTAAAGGTATTCTACAGGAGACTGAATCTGTGGAGAAGACAAAGAAAAAGGTTCAAGGTGATGCACAGATGGAAAGAGATGCTGAAGTAGCCTTAAGATTCAAGTAGAATTAGATAAAGAACTCAGAGTAGAAAGAGAAAGACAAGAAGAGGCTTATAAGGTTGCTATAGCTGAAATGTTTGATGAGGTGCAGGCAAGGATGGATGTTGATTATGAACTGGCTGCTAGAATGACATAAGAAGAACAAGAGAAGTATGCAATTGAAGAAAGGGCCAGGTTATTGGCAGAATTCTTTGAAAGGAGAAAGAAATAGTTAGCAGTTGAAAGAGCAGAGGCAATCAGAAATAAACCACCTACTAAAACACAGTTGAGGAATCTTATGATGACTTATCTAAAGAACATGGGTGGTTACAAACACAGTCAGGTGAAGAAAATCCAGGGGTTGTATGAAAGACAACAAAAGAGGATTCAAGATTTTACACCAATGGATTCAGATAAAGAAGCTCAGAAGCTAAGTAAAAGATTGAAACGAGTTGCAGGATCATATGCAACACAAAAGTCACCCAAGAAACCAAAAGTGATGAAATCTGCAAAGGATGTTACAGAAGAAGACGCAGCAGAGTATGAGAAGGAGAAGGAAGAACTTATGTTAAGTTTAAAGATAATTTCTAATGATGACAGTAAAGTGACTATGAGCCACTATCTAGAAAATTTTCTATTGTGAATTGGGAATATCAGTTGCTGGGAAAGATGGAAGCAAAAGACATGTATGTTTACAAATTAACCAGAGCTGATGGAAGTTCAAGCTATCATGGAGACACACAAGCCTTCTTAAGAAGACTTGACAGGCAAGACTTGAATGATCTATACAGGTTAGTTCAGGAAAGGTTTCAAGATCATCCTCTTTAAGGACATGATTTTTTGCTTTAGGGAGATCTAAGAATGATATTTGACCCAGATGAAAAGATGAACTATTGATGAATCAACTGGATTGGAAATTGCTGAGATGGAAATTGTATGAAAGTTGTAGAGTTCACACTCTGTTTATATATGGTACACTCATGGAAATTTATATGCTAGTGGAGAAGAAGTACCCTCTGATAAAGGAATTACTGGACAAGATGCTGAACTTGCAGTTAGAAGTTAAAGAAGAAAGTATTATGGCATTTGAGCTTATCAAGTTCATCAAATCATTGCTTGAAGAGTAGTAAAGTGTTTGGATACATCCTCCTGGTGTTAATGGAGCTTACAGTGAAGAAACTTGATGATTGACAAGTAAATATCAAGTTTAGGGGAGGATTGTTGGGAATTCTGAGTTACTATTGCTGGTGTTAATTTACTACTGCTAGTTCAGAATTGATGCTGCTGCTAAAGATCGAAGAAAACAGACTAAGTAATTAATACTGTTAGTTATATTAGTTAGTACTGCTAATACTTTATTAGTACTGCCAGTATAGTTAGTACTGTTAGTCTTATATAGTTAATACTGCTATTATGATATGCATGAGTTAAATTAAGAATAGATATGCATTATCATTATACGCGTTTTGTAAGCCCATTAGGGTTTCTTTAGTGTATAAAAGGAACCCTGCGGCATAGTTAGAAATATACACATCATATCAGTATTTCATAGTATTCATAGCTTCAAGGTTGTAAACCTTTACATTGTCAAAGAGTGTTCATATTAATATATTAAAGCTTATTATTTTGGTTGTATTTATGTATCTCAAACATACTTTTTCTTTATACTTCTTAGTGGTATAAACTAGATTCCGCATAATTTATATCATACACTCAAAGTTTCAGTCTTAGTACCTTTGTATTTATCCAAGGATACTAAACCTTACATCAAGCTAAGGAGTTCAAGATCTGTTCATTGGGATCAACATAAATCGGTAAATGTAAAGAAATAAGTAAAGCGAAAGGTAAAAAAATGCAAACCAACACGGTGATTTATAGTGGTTCGGTCACGAAGCTCCTCTTTGCCCTACTCCACTTCTCGAGTATCCAACTCGAGAGTTACTTCACTAATTAACAAGCTCCCTTTTTTGACGGAAAAAAACCTTATACTAATGCTTACATTATTCTCCAACACTAAGCTAGATGTCGAGTCCTTCTTCGGGTACAACCAAACCTGTTATGTTTTGTGGCCCAACATAACAAACCTTGTGTTTGATGGCCTAAACACATAAACCGCGTCGCTTACATTATTTTCTGACACTAAGCTAAATGTTGAGTCCTAATCTTAGCTAGAACCAATCTACCACTTTATCAATGTCTTTTGAGGCCTAAAATACTAACCAATACACAATCAACCCTTTCGAATATATACACCATTCGGATCTACACACTACTAAAGATTCGAAGACATGGATTCGATCTATATGTAACAAATGTTACAAATAGACTAACTAGACTACATAACTTCGTATCTTGACGAAGACGAAAGTTCGTCTCTTGCACTTGAGGGAAGAAAGAAAGGATAGAAGATTAGATCACATTTAAACAAGATTGAACAAGTTAAATGATCAAAGAATTTAAAGGGATTTATTGAGATTAAGAGATAGAAATAACTAAAAGAAATCTGTGCAAAAGGTTCTGAAAATAGTTAGAAGTGACCCACTATTTATAGGAGCTGAAAAACTGTCTGTCTGAAAGTGGCAGCCCCCAGATATAGTAGGGGGCCGCCCCGACAAACGCTCCTGTTTTTATCTTCTTTTGGTGAAATATTTATCTGATGAAAATCTGATCTGTTTTAGGAGGAAAATGGTCATATTTGAATTTTGAAATAATTACCACATAAAACATTTTTTTATAATTCAAAAATAATTTGTCTAATTAATTTTTGAGAAATTGTTTTGCTACATTTATAAAAATGTAAAGTTTAATACAAAAACTTATTTCTTTGATCATCCTACAAGTTTAATATTGTTTGTACATACCTTACGTGATTTACGTCGGGTGTAGACAAATGTCCGTGTTGATGCAGACTTGAGACGTCGAGAAACAAACACCACTTTAATTAGATGCTAATAAAGTTGACATTTTCACAGTTTTTTTTAATTAAAATTAAACTATCAATATTATTATAACGTAAAAACAAAAGTTGGATGTTTGGCTCGATTAGTTGGTTTGATACGTTATGCTTGAAAAGCTCCATCAGCTTATTCGACTCAAATAACTAAACAAGTTTTTGAACGAGGTGAGCCGAATATTGCATTATAAAAGCTCGGCTCGTTCCGCATGATTTTTTATTTGAGCTTATCTCAAGCTTGGCAATTTGTAGGTTCTAGCTCGAGTAAATTGAGTTGAACTCGAATAACTCGTTAAAAACTCAACTCATTGACACCCTTAACTACCGGGTAAAATTGAAAAACGACAGCAATGTAATCCAATCAAGTAATGTATAAAAGGTATTGATAACTACTAAAAGCATAAACGACGGCAAATGCCACGTTTTTCCATCATATCTTAAAGAACCACCAGTGCGTATAACCTTTTCAACCTTAACTAAAGTTTACATCCTTTTAGTTTAAAATTTACTTTTTTTAACAAAAAATTTCAGATCCTGAGGATATAAAACTATCGACAACCAAGTTATTTCTCGTGGGATCAGTTATGACTTACCGGATACTAACTATTAGGTACATGTATTGGTTCTTTTTCCTTTTTCATATTTTTTATTGAGTTAACTCAAAAAGAACATTTTATTATAAATATACTCATTTAAGATGTGTGTTTTTACTATTCCTTTTAACAACTGTTGCTGGCTCAGCCCGCTTACCTTAGTCCAGCCCTAAAGTCCGTCCGGCCCAAATTGCTTTTTTTATACTTACTCATATCCACCACTAGTGGTGCAAATCCTAACCGGTTTTTTTAAAAACCGGTATAAAAAACCGTAACCGGTTTTTTAAAAAACCGGTTTTTTTTAACCGAACCGGTTTTCGGGTTTTTTACGATACCGGTTTTTTACCGGTTTTAAAACCGGGTTTAACCGGGTTTTTAAAAAAACCGGTTAAACCAGGATAAGAATACAGTGATGTGTCAACAAGAATGGCAGCCAAAGTCATTCATAACTGTTTCAGCAGAATATGACATTATAAGAACTGAAGTTTCGCCAAAGTGGGGTCTTGCAATAGCTCTTAAGTGTCGACCTATAAATCTTTGTTAGAAGACGCACATTTGGTAAGTCGATTAAATCATTTCTGAAAATTTTGACATTTTTGTAAGGTATATTGACATTTTTAGTGTAGTAGTTTTGGTCTTGAGCTGCGCCAGAAAATGAATGATTACATGGACCTGATATGTATACTACTCACTAACCTAACACTTGAGCTTGAACTTAAGGGAATACAAATACATGTTGTTTGAATCAAGGCATTTTGGTAAGAAATTACATAATGATATTTCTTCGTTAAACCTTTTTTTATAGAGTCATATGCGCTTAACATATCGCCTCCAACAACTATATTCAACTTATTTAATAACTACTCGCGTGACGTTATCAATTACATCACCAGCATACTTACGAACACCACTCCCCAACTTCGCAGAAACCGTAGAATGCAACACAATTAGATACCACCCGTATACAACCCACGAGACAGCATGCCTCGTTTTAAAAAGAGTGCAGTATTGAATTAACTCAAAAGCTTACTGAAGTTCCAGAAAACTTCTAAGCCTTAAAGAAAAAGTTTTAAATCTACATATAAGTATCAGTCGCCTAAAAGTGATTTACGGAAGCTACACTAAATTGGGTAAAAACTTAAATAATGAACATGTTATAACATAGTACATTCAAATTAAAAAAAATCAAATATGAAACTTAATTAGAGGAAATTTCCAAAAGAGACGCATAGGGAAGTGTGTTACGAAAATCGACCTTTGAAAATTGTTTCACCAAAAACTACTTTACGTGCAAATGGAGAACTGTACGCGCAAAATGGGTTTGCACGCCATTGTTATTTGCAAGCTAAGACTGAGATGAATACACATGTATTTTAATAAAACTAAGATTGAATAAGAAACTGACACTGGCATTACGTGCAAATGTGTTTGCACGCCATGGATATTTGCACGCTTTTTTTGTAAAAAAAAGACTAGTAAATAATGTGACACGTCATCTTAACGTGCAAATAACTTTGCTTTCCAAGTTTTTGCACGCTAAGTTTATATAAAAAGAGTTGTTAATAATATGACACGTCATCTGTACGTGCAAAAACATTTGCACTCCATCATATTTGCACGCCTAGTGTATGCAAGTGTATTTGTACGTGCAAAATATTTGCACTCCATCATATTTGCACGCCTAATTTACATGTTATTCTACAAAATAAATGTTAGTTTTAGGATCTAGTAAAAATAAAGTAGTTTTTAGGAACCAGAAAAATAAATGTAGTAAAAATATGGGGAACTAGTGAAAATATTAGTTTTGTCATAAATTCTCATCCTTTAAAAAACTTTTATTTTTATGACATAAAACTTCACGTGCAAAAAAGAGCTCTTCACGTGCAAAATCAATACACAAAATGCATGAATAGAAAAGATCCCATAGGTCACTCGGCGTGCAAAACATGTAGGCGTTCAAATAATTTGCACGTGAAGTAGATTTTGGTAATGTATCATATTTGTGTCGATTTTGGTTATTTGGGTTTATAAGCATCGATTTTGGTATTGATTTCACTTAATTACTTTGTTTTGATAATGATGATAGTTGTTTATGTGAGTTTTGAATGTTTAATGATCCTGAAATATTATTAGATTTGAATTAATTATTGATTTGTTGATGTTTTAATGGATTAAAATTTAGGGTTTAAAGTGTTTGGCTTGATTTTTTTAAAGAACCACAACTAAGTAGGAGTAGTATAAATTGAATATGAGAAGTAAAGAAGAAAATGACTTGTTGTTATACTCTAGGCCATCTACAACGCTCATGTTGGATCGTTTAATACAAAAAGAGCTACACTTGGCATTACTTTATTGGTGTGAAAATTTCTTTCTCATTTGTACGCATATTACCCATTCTTTAATGTACAAACTCAATTTAAACGTTGTTAAAAAAAAAAAAAAACTCAATTTAAACGCTATGGTGAGCCATGTACAAGTACTTTTATTGTTTTAATCATAGTGGTGGCATGATAGCATGGTATATTATATATTAATTTACTAAAAAGTAAATTAATATATAATATACCATGTTAGATTTTTTCATTGTAGATTTTTTCTACCTTATATATATAACTCAATTCATTGTAGATTTTTTCTAAAGAAATGACTTGTTGACATGGCAATGATGTGGCGTTGTATTAAACTTAAAATGATTCAATGCATTGATGATGCCTTTATTGGATGTTCAGGCCGAGAACCGGTGGATCAGGACTGGACCGACTCAAGAAAACCGAAAAATCTCAAATTGAAAAACCGGAAACGAAACTATTGGTCTGAAACCCGGCTCGATTCTTCTCGGTTTTGATTCGGTTTTTATATGTTCTTTTACTCATCCTTTAAGTCGGTCTTTTAAAAGAAAGTAGCCCACATGAATAAGGCTGGCCCAATACGTTTATAACAAAGATGAGCGCAGTTGCATGGTATTTCCATTCAAATAAATCTTCTTTCTAACTTTTTGTGTTACGAAGTAAACAAACCAGAACCGCCCAATATGCTACAGTGATAAGACGTTTTAACGTCCTTATAATTTGATATGCTAAAAACCTCACCAGGTACACATTGTTGTTGTTCAGGTAGCCAACGAAAAGGTAAAGAGAAATCATTGGTTAATCCGGTTAAGCTCGATTCAAATACTTGCTATTCTTAGATAATCTGAACCGGGAAAACTCCATTACCCGTTTTTTTCTTTACGGCTCTAATATTTTATTTTAAGAAATTTATAAGCGATTTTTAAAGAAGAATGTTCTTATGTACACACCGAACCTAATAAATCATTTTGAGTTAACGTTTCATATGATATATAACACAGCAAAAACTTTGTGATGAAACCTTAACCAATATTACAGAAGAGCATAATAAGACTCCTTTTGTAACAGATGAAGTTTCAATTTGCAATTCCATATGGGTTTAAATTCTATCTTCGATGCAAGACAAGTAACTACCGTACTTCTATATAGCGTGATCCATACCAAAGTACATTCTGACTAATGTGTGTAAACTTCATTTTCTGGTCTGCTGTTTGGTTGGTTCTCAATATGGTTGTTTGGGACGTGCATGTATAGAGATACATGCATGGGTTATTTGTTCAAATTTAACAATCAAGTTAACCAATTTAACTCTAACGAGTACGCAGCGGATAGATCTAGTCTAGGTATACTTAATTAACCACACATGTAAAACACAATAAGGAATGTAAAGAGTAAATGGTACACTACCCTTGTAGACACCATCATTAATATAAACAGAGAATAAGAAACGAGTGAGGCTAAATGGCCAACTCTATGAGTGCTCACACAATGATTAACCCGACGTAAAGACAAGCACGCCCGGATGCTAGTCCAAACAGACGTAAAAACTAAAACAACCTATTGTTATCCAAACCCACTGAAAATCATCACAGCGAAAACCCACAAGAAACAAGACCGAATTACAGAGAATGTTAGTGAAGGGTTTTTAACCGAAAGTGTCGGGGTTGTAAAACCCTGTACAGTACACCGAACTAGAATCTACAACCCCTAGCTCGAATCCGACTATTGTCATACCTTGACAATACGTAAACCAATATAATTAACCTACTGGAACAGCCTAGGGATCGAATCACTAATTGAAAACCCACAAAGGAGTTAACCAAAATAGGCAGAACCGAAAACAAACCAACCCTAATTGAGGTTTTTAGTTATTCGGCTGTTATATTGAAAGTATAGAAAAGGAAAAAAAAATAGGAGGGGGAAAGAAATTTCTGTGTTTTCCTTTTGTATATCACGTCCCATATGAGCTGAGATAAGGGGTACATTTATACTCTAAGTCTCACTCATGATAAGAGCAAGAAAACAACTTGTGATAAGGATAAAATGCTACAAGTTTAATCTTATCATATCTCTTTCATTCATTCTTATCAAAATGAACCTAGACACTCATTGGAACCATTCTAGGATCTCCATTGGCCGGTTACAACTTTAAGACAGCCAAGGAGTTCTTGTCTAGTCATAGTATGTCCAAATTTGGTTTACATAGAAACGTTTTCGTGAAGTAACAAACGTGCTCTAAATGTTTTATCGTGTGTGCCCCCAATAGGCTCACACACTTCTAGTCGTGTTCGAGCTAGTCCAACAACACACAATCCAATAAAAAAAACAGCTGCCCCACATGGAGTTGAGTAGCAGACAGTTCATACACTAACGACGGAAACGTCTAGCAACACTCACATTCGTTTTTAAAACCAGAAGTGTCTGACCTGGTATCGATCGATGCCATTTTGCAAGCGGGCTCAGTATTCAAAACGTTCAGTTAATACTGATTATAAGAAAGGTACTTATTTTTAAAACGTTCAGTATTCAAAACGTTCAACTATGTATATCATAATAAATAAGTAAACCTGAACACAACCTTTATTTAGAGCACCTCCACCAAGGTACTTATTTGCAAAGTCTACTTCGAGAGCCATCATTTGATCTTCTATCAAACCTGAACTGCATGGTCATTTTTTCTGAATTATGGGCCAAGATTAGTTTTTCAAAAGCTTGTTTTATATAGGTTATAGATATGTATTAAAGATATACAATAGGTAAATCTTTGTTTGACCAAAACATATTGTATGTACGAAACATAATACTTATTTGAGTTTTTTAGCTTTCTATATTCTATAAATATTGACGATTTTGATAACTCAACTTGATGCTTTTAAATTCGATTGCGAAGCTAAATTTTTACATGTTTTAACACAAAGTGTGACCATTAATCTTAAGTATAGCTGACTCAATAATGCAACTAGAATCATAAAACATATACAATATCAACTGCATACCCAACGGTAAGATAACCAGCATTCCAAAGTGGAGGTCAATGGTTCGAATATAACGAGGAGAAAACTAATCCCCTTGTGGCCTCGAAGGTTCACATGAGCCGACTTCGGGCTACCTGAAAGAGTAGTTTTGTAGAGATTAGTCTGCTCACAATGTCGAGTTAGTTAACAGGTAAATCAAAAGAAAAAAAAATTAGTAATTATCCTTAAGCTCATATAATATATATAAGATATGAATCTATTCTCTTCATATGATTTCGATAATACTCTATAACACAACTTATAAAACAAAAAAAAAAATCATACATGTATTTAAAAAAACATAATGTCTAAACCCCGTGCGTGCACGGGCATTAAAACTAGTTTTATATATACAAAAATATATTTTTATATAAATTCAATTTTCGGTACAAACTGCTAGAACCATATTCAAACCGAAAACCGAATTTTTAGCTTGGTTCGGTTCGGTTTTTGCAAATTCGGTTCAGTTATAAGTTCCGTTCAATTGTTTTGGGTTCGGTTTTTGATTTATTCGATTATTACCCGAACAATGCACGGAGTTGTAATATATCAGGGTTTGTAGTGGGTTAGATGGGTTAAAACATTTTACTTGGGCCGAATTAATTCTAGTATCTCAGTGGGCTGAAATTTGTCTTACTGGTTTGGTTGTTGTTAAGAACTTTTTAAGGGCTAAAGTTTAGACTTTAGAAGGTTTAAAGTGGGCCGAATTTTTGAGCAAGTTGTGGGCTAGTTAACATTAATCTTGCGCTGAGACTATAATGAATGTGACTTGTTAGAGGTGCATCTTTTAAGTTTTAATTGTGCGCACCATTAAGTTATGTGTTTTCAAATTTTAACAATTGTTTGTTCTTAAATAAGTCGGAAGGTAAAAAGAAATGATTAAGAGGAGGTTTGAGATAGCTACTAGATAATCAGAAAATACCGTTTGATAAGCTCTTTTGATAAAATGGTTGTTTGTCTTAACTAATGAGAGTGATTATAGAGACACGTTACAACACTTTAATGGTGTCGTTTTAGCTTCGTTTTGTAAGGTAAATTGTAAGAATATAGCTTGAATTGTACATATACTCATTTAAGATGTGTGTTTTTACTATTCCTTTTAACAACTGTTGCTGGCTCAGCCCGCTTACCTTAGTCCAGCCCTAAAGTCCGTCCGGCCCAAATTGCTTTTTTTATACTTACTCATATCCACCACAAATGAATATGTCACTAACCCAGAACATTCAAGAAGATTTTGTTTATCAGGTTGTAGTTGCTCAATCTCTTTGTTTACATCAATTAACCATCACCTGATTCATCTTCTTCCTCTTGCTCACCAACATAATACAAATATCAAACTTATAATGCTTCAATCAATGGTGGGAAAAATCATTCGGCGGTGGTAGAAGAAACGGCAAAGGTAAATTACTACGAAGGTTACGAAGTTGATCTTCCAAAAAGTAAGTTTGAATCTTTCTTTTATTATTTTTTAATTTTTTTTAAATTTGGTTTTTTTATTATGTATTGGTTCTTAGATGTACTGTAAGTTTATATATGTTTGTTTTAATTTTTGGGTTTATACTGATACACTTCTATGCAGTTGCAAAAGGTCATAATGAGTATAGGATCGTTGGTGGAAACGCATGAAAATATAAACTTGGCCGTGAGATATATGTCCTTTTTTATAAACTTTTTATCTATTATGGAATCCTTAAAGGCACTAAAAATTTTGGGGACTAAATTCAGGACGGATTTAACGACAATAATCAAGTGTATGTTTGATGCAGCAATAGAGGGTTTCGGGGTGTCCGAAGTGGTGGATTCCAATGACCCAAATTTAAGATCAATATTTAACCCAAATACTCAACTGATTTGGTTCTTACAAAGGTTATTTAAATGGTTCACTTCTTCTTTTTTCCAGTATATTTTAACAAAATTTAGAGGTTAACTAGGTGTATATATGTATTTAATATGTTTACAGGAAGAGTAAGGTTTCTAGGCAAAAGCTTTGAAGGCTAAAAACCTGAAGTTACAACAGGGGCAGAGGTGAGACATGTTCTAAAGTTTATAACATAGTATGCAACTTAATATTGATTACTAATTTTATATGGTAGAAGCCTTTTAGGTGAATACATACGATTATTAATTAAGTACCATTATTATGCAACATATTGAGATAACTTGAAGTGTCTGATTACTAAGTCTGAAAGCATAGATTCTAATTTTTGCAGATGAATATGTGGAAGACTCAGTTGTGCATACCGACTCTCTAGCCACCCTCCTCCTTATCCGAAACATTGAGGTACTTTTTGTTCTTTAGGTAAATAATTAGTTGCGGATTCTTACTTTAGAAGATACCTAAAAAGCTGTTTATTTCATCTATGGTTGCAGTCAACACGTCTTCTGTCTAAAGAAACAAGCTCAACACTGTCTCGCGTTTACGAGTTCAGATAATCAAGGCTGCAAATCAGGTATGGGATCTTCTTTACACTCTCACCGCAACCTATGTATAGACATGGCCATCAACATCTTATTTTTCCATGTGCGAGATGGAGATGGTAGACATGAAGGTAGCAAAGATGTGGATTATGTATTGGAGAAGTTGCACAGATATATATGTTTTTTCTATAAAAATCTAATACTTACTGTGCTGCAACGGTTTTCATTGGGTCTGCTCTGCTTGCTCTACAACAATTTTTCGGAATAAATATTTTTTTCTATTTCTCTTCAACTGTCTTCAAAAGTACTGGATCATCTCCGGATATTGCCAACATGTTTGTTGGAGTAGCTAACTTATCAGGTTATATTTCACCAAATACTAAACTAATTGACTCGTGATGCCACTGTTGGAATTTAACAATCAAGTTAACCATTAACTCTTACGAGTACGCAGCGGATAGATCTAGTCTAGCATATATAATTAACATACATTAAACACATAAGGAATGTAAAAGAGTAAATAGGAACATACCCTTGTAGACACCAGCAATAAATAGAAACCGAGTGTATGAAACTAGTGACTAAGTGGCCACCTCTATGAGTGCTCACACAAACACGTAAACAAGTACGCCCGGATGCTAGTCCAACCTCACGTATACCCAATACAACTATTGTATCTAAAACCCACTGAAAATCGATCACCAAAAGCCTCACAAGGAACAGAACCGAATTACAGAAAGTTGTGTAGGGTTTCAACCGAATTCGGTTATGCCTTTGCTACAGTACAACCGAA